>PVPY01000618.1:0-18491 GCA_002982035.1 Fusarium algeriense
CGTCACGCGTCGCGCGACACGACTTTGGATGCACATCGGAATTTATTAGGTCCGAGATCGATCTCCCCCACCAGATCGAAGAATATCTGGAAACAGAGATTAGCGTGGAGACAAGATCGATACTCACTCGACTCTAAGCTCAAATTGGTGCAACCAGACAAGGCTTTCGGGCGAGTCTGTCAATGGTCCACTTGAGTCATTGACGTCAGCAGCCAAGTCAAGCCCGTCATGACTTAAAATGGCGTGAACTAATATTAAGTTGCCCTTGTAAGGATATTGGAACTCCTAATCCGTTCAACTTGAGATATTTTCTGGCGATTTATTTCGTTATCTATGTCTCGGGAACCTTATAACACTGATATTGAGCACGACGGCGCTGCACTCATGGCTCAGAACGGAGACAAGTCTAAAGATGAGCGGAAGAAGGTTCTTGTTGTAGGCGCTGGTGCAGCTGGGTAAGTAAAATCGATTCATATTCACAGAAAGGGTACTGACCAAGACAGCATGTCTACAGCTTACCATTTATCAGAGCACCCAGACAAATTCGACGTGACTCTGATAGATGCAGTTGACTACTGCGGTGGTCAAGCATTCTCTATTCCCATTGACAAAGAACGACATGGAGCGTCATGGTGCAACCAAGGTGTTCAAGGAGGATCTTACATCTTCCATCATACAGTCACAATGTTCTCAAGACAAGGTTATCATGCGGATCCTTGCAACCTACACGTTTCCTTCGGCAAAGACGAGACATTCTGGAATAACGTGTTTCCAACCCAGCTTCTGGTACGTCATGAGAAGGAAGTTCGTCGACTGACGACTGTTCTCAAGTTTATGCGCTGGTTTGAGATTTTCTTCGCCTTGCTTCCTTTAAAGCTTGTCTTTAAGCTGTTCTTGTTTTCTGAGGAATTCACCAACACTATTGCTCTGCCAATGACGGCGCTGTTCCTTGGAACCGGCAACGCTACGCCCGAAGTCCCAGCAATCATGTTTGAGAGGCTATGTACGTCGCCAACCTATGGAATGTGGTATCCATCCGATAGAAACACGGTCATAAGCAACAAACCGCCTATGATCGTGTTCCCCAAATTCTCAGAGTTTTACGAGACATGGAGGAAGGATCTTGTATCTCGTGGAGTGACCGTCCGTCTGTCTACCGAATTGACAGAAATTGTTCAGAGAAACAACAAAGGCGTTGTTGTGAAGCTCAAGCCACGAACGCCAATGCCCGATCATCACAACCCCGATGGCGGAGATCCCGATGCACCCGTCGGCTCGGAGAAATACGATGAAATTGTACTTTGCTGCCTTGCAGACACAGCAAAGAAAGTCCTCGGCAAGACAGCAAGCTGGAAAGAGAAGAAAGTCCTAGGTTCAGCGAAATTCAGCGACGACATCACAATCACTCACAGTGATTCCGATTACATGAAGAAGCACTACGAGAACTTTTATCGCGACGATTTGGCTGTTGCCAACATCAACGGAACTGACCAATCGGATCGTTTGGCTTTTGCAAAGACGGAGTATCGACCCATGTACTACATCAAGATGTACCCAGAAGACAAGTCCAAGCTGGAGATGTGCTTCGATTGTACCAACTATCAGAGTCAATTCCCTGAAAAGGTCCCCTTTGAGCAACACATTTTCCAGACAATTTATCTTAACAAGGACCGGGACAGCAAGCTCTGGACCGATCATGAGATTGCCAAGGATAAGATCATCCGAAAGGATTGGTGGCATCAGCTTTGCCATAGCTACACTCATTACCTCTTTGTCATTCCTTGGATGATGTTCCTCAACGCCAAGAACCACACTCGTTTTGCAGCTTCTTGGACTCTTGTCAACGCACACGAAGTTGCCGTCATGTCCGGGATAGCGGCTGCTGTGGATCTAGGCGCAAAATACCCTGAAGACTTGGAGAACGACAAGTTTGCATTCTTGTGTTTCCGATTGTATTATCTTATCGCATATGGAAAGTGGTACAGGAGACATTTTACGTCCAAGAAGTATTTGAAGTCGCAGACTACGGAGAGTCAGGCTGCTGCTGATGGGAAGAGTTGGGCTACTGGGCTTTATGGTAGTGTTTACAAGGGACCTGGTGTGTCGGAGATTGAGCGGAGTGCTTGGAGGGAGGATACCAAGAAGGGTTCGAGTACTGGTAACTTGTCGTGAAAGAAATGGGTATGGACCTGACGGTATGAGGATGATTAGAAAGGTGAGCCTTATCTGACTTTATCAACAAGAATGTAGTAATCGTACTCGCGTGTTTCAACGCTTATCACATGCAGCGTCGAGTCAGCACGTGCTTTCTCGTGTTGGGTCGAATTACTATGCTGTGCCTTTTGGTCACTTGGCAGGGGTATGCGTTGAATGTCCTATTGAGTAAGTTTCGTTGCCTCGAGGCCCCTGGCACTTGTATTTGTCACCTTCTCTTTATTACACTCTCGTGTTAAATTGGCTCTGAACTATTCCGCTTGAAAGAGTCAACTAGCTACTGTTGCTTGAATCGATATATTTACCATATAACAGTCGATTCAACTCCATTCTCGAGCATCATACACGAGAAGCAACTCTCTTCTCACATGTCACATATACCGCAAATAGTTTATGCAAGTGCTTAAACCTTAACTGTAGAAGACTTGAGAGTTCTAGAAGATTGCTGCATTGACAGTACAACTCTAGGGTATGATCATCAACGATGGCAATAAGCTGCCGTCGGAGAGTAGGATTGAGGGACTTTTGTCATCCATGTCGATATTACAAAAGGGAAGGTCAGATCCGAGGTAAGACTTACTAGGAATTAGCCCGAGGAACCCGTCAACTGTCATATGTACTATCTATTGCTACTGTACTCGAGACTATATGCGCTTGTCAGAATATGGTTGGCTAGACCGTCTCGGACGTTACATGGTACAGGCTTTGGAAAATTGAAGATCATGGTGGTACCAATCAATTGGGGGTTCTCAGAAGAGCTAGAAGCTGGCAATCCCCAATACGCCACCCTCGGTTTGGGGGGGAAGGCTACAAGGGTTACTCCAAGTTCTAAAGTCGTGGTATCACTGACTTGCCACAAACAGCAGTTGGTTGATGTTGCAGAGGTGAGATCCATAGTATTCTGGCGCCACTGGCCTGCATGAGTGCGATCTAGTCCAATTGAAGGTATACTCTATTTCGACATCTTGATCTTGAAGGCCGTACCCACAAAGCTTACCCGAGGATTTGGATGTCATGACTGTAATCTTCTGATATCATCAAACTGGGGCAAAAGATAGAAATCACTATCATCAGACGATGCATATCTTTATTCGTAATCCTGGATGTAGACCGGCAATCTAGGTGGATTCAACACGGGAAGGCCGCACCTCTCAACGTTCTCGATATGGGTCGTCAACGATAAATTGGGTGGTCAAGGCTGTCAAGCTAAGCAACATGGGGTTAAACACCAAAGCTGGAAATGGTCACATGGGTTGATTTGGCCCCCGCGATCACTCGAGACAAACCATCGATGATGACGAACGACTCGTGCCTTCAATAGGCTTCAATACTTTATTCGGCCCCTGGCTAGGACGGATCCCCCAGGTGTTTGCTGTCCTGACGAAAAACCCCGTCGGCAACTGGATAGTCAGCGGCTTGATTGGTGACCGGAAACCCGGCACCAGCTTATCTGCGGGAATGTAGATACCTTCCTAAAGCGGCAAGTCGGGACTCCGTGATGGTTGTGCGGGGCTCATGATTTGGAGCTATGAGTGATACGTAGATAGGAGCTGATTTGTTATCGTGGTAGTAATAGTAATCCGAAGGAACTGTTCTAGAACACCCGCCTGCAACGAGGGGAAAGAATGGCACCATCCTTTATTAGTATGACCGTTTTTGCGACGTAAGAGGAGTTTCGGCACAGATATGAATCGCAGTCAGCACTCTGATCTAGACCGAATAAGGCTAATGTTCCTTTACGAGGTCCCATCTTCTGACCAGCCTGTCAAGTTTGGAGACTCTGGGGTAACGAGGAGGAGCTGAGGCTTTGCTTGTTGGAGAAAGGACAGTCTCCCCCCCTGTACGTGACCATTCTTCGGGGCCGCCAGTCCAATAGAATGGCCCAGTAGGATGCTGCTATCTGTAGAGCTCCAGTGCTATCTGGAACGGGGTGGCGTTGGATCCAACAAAAGGCCGTGGCAGGCTTTGGGACCATGTCCTTGATAAGAAGGTCGGTTGGTCGTATTTTGTCCGTTTACTGGTATGGTGGTCAGATTGTAAAGTTTAGAGCACTGTCGATCTCCAAGACAGGACCAGCTTTACCAGTAGATTGGTCTACGCATGAAGCCTCAAATATCTAAAACAATGCAACGTAATTTCAATATTGTAACACCAATACATACACATTCGCCAAGAATTAAATCGTTGCCAAGTCGGCAGCCAAAGGCAGCCAAGGCAAGCCAAGATGCCAGAGCAAACACACGAGAATTGACTTTGGGTGGTGGCTTGCTAGGGTGTCACCTCGTCGCATTGGAATGTCTCGTTTTAATTGCAGAGACAGGGTTCTAGACCACCCCCCCTTCGGCGGAGGAGATGATATCGAGAAAGAACCCCGCCGAGCCATCAGCATTAGCGCGCAGGAAAGCTTATCTTAAGCTTGTTCAAAGCTGCCTAGCGGATTGGCAGGCTTGGCACATAAAGACACTGAAGCCCAGGTTGAGAGTCAATTTTTGGGTTTGTTTTGAGACAGACACTTTTAATTTCTCTCTTCTCTCTCTTTTTTACTGTCCATTACTGGAAGTAAAGTCAACTCACCATGTCTTCATCACCACCGCACAAGGATGAGATGAAGGACGAGGCTACCGTCACGGTACCTCACGATGAGGAGGCGGCCTCGACTACGCAAGGCGAGGGTCTCCTCAAGCGTGATCTTCGCGGCCGACACATGCAGATGATTGCTATTGGAGGTGCTATCGGTGCTGGTCTTTTCGTCGGTTCTGGTAGTGCTCTTCACAAGGGAGGTCCTGCGTCGCTGGTAATTGGTGAGCACTCCAACAAAATAATTGATGCTGTTGAAATGGAAGCTAATTAATGTCTAGGCTGTAAGATTCCCTCCCGTCCAATCGATGTCGCACAATAACCAACACATACAGATCTCATCATCGGTGTCATGTTGCTCTGCACCAACTTGGCTCTCGCAGAAATGGCTGTTCTATATCCCGTCAATGGTGCCTTTTACACCTACATTGTCCGCTTTGTTGATCCCTCTTGGGGCTTCGCTTGCGGTTGGGAATATGCCATCTCCTGGCTTACAGTTCTTCCTTTCGAATTGATCGCTGCGTCCAGGACGATTGAGTTTTGGCGCACTGACATCCACATGGTTCGTAGATTTTATAGATTCATCATCTGCCTTGGCATCTACTTGGCGGCTTGGCAGATGCCCGGTCTTCTTGGCACCTGGCACCTGGCACCTGCGCCTCACTCAAGATCTGAGCTAACATCATCATAGGCTGTTTGGGTTACTGTCTTCCTTGTCGCTCTCACCATTGTTCAGATCTTTGGTGTTCGTGGTTACGGAGAGGGTAAGCATTCGTCATCCATCTCTACTGACACTTCTAACTCGTCACAGTCGAATTCGTCCTCTCTGCCATCAAGATCTGCGCTTGTTTGGGCTTCATCATCCTCGGTATCATTATCAACTGCGGTGGTGTCGGTAATCAGGGCTACCTCGGTACCAAGTACTGGCACGACCCTGGTGCTTTCACCAACTTTAAGGGTTTCTGTGCTGTCTTCAGCATTGCCGGTTAGTATTTCGTCCATGTCACCATGACACCTCAACTGACGTCTCTAGCCTTTGCCTTTGGTGGTACTGAAATGGTTGGTCTCGCCGCCGCTGAGACCGCTAACCCCCGAAAGTCTGTCCCCACTGCTTCCAAGCAGGTCTTTTGGCGTATTGCTCTGTTTTACGTCATTAACCTCTTCATCGTCGGCATCATTCTTCGATCTGACGACAAGCGTCTCCTCGGTGCCTCTGGCGCTAACACAAAGGCCTCGCCTTTCGTCCTCGCCATTCAAGATGCAGGCATCAAGGTTCTGCCCTCCATCTTCAACGCTGTCATCACCATCTCCGTCTTGTCTGTCGCCAACTCTTGTACCTTTGGTTCGACCCGTACCATGCAGGCTATGGCCATGCGCGGTCATGCTCCCAAGTTCCTGACCTACATTGATGGCAAGGGACGTCCCCTCTACTGTGTCATCATTCAGCTTGGTTTTGGTCTGTTGGCGTATGTCGGAGAGGCCAAGAATGGAGGCACCGTCTTTGACTGGCTTCTGGCTCTTTCAGGTCTGGCATTCCTCTTCGTTTGGGGTACCATTTGTCTCGCTCATGCCCGTATGCGATCTGGTTTCAAGGCCCAGGGTATTAACCTTGACCTTGTCCCTTACAAGACTCCCTTTGGTGTCTGGGGCAGCTACCTCGGCGTCTTCCTTAACGTCATTGCCCTTGTCGCCACCTTTTACTCTTCTCTCTACGTAAGTTTATCTACCAACATGACACTCAGAATCATACTAACCTGAAATAGGCTGCTGATGGCTCTCCTCCCAATGCTGAGGCCTTCTTTACGTCTTTCCTCGCTGCTCCCATCATTCTGGCTCTCTACCTTGGCTACAAGGTGTACTCTCGTGACTGGAAGTTGTACGTCAAGGCCATTGATATGGATCTCCAGACTGGAATTGTCCTCCTTGATGAGCCCGAGCCTGAGGATCCTTGGACTTGGAAGACTGCGCCAAGACGCCTGCTCTCGGCTATTATCTAAACAGCCTGGCTTGGCAGAATTTGCCTTTAAATAGTTTGCTCCGCGCGACAGTAGTTTAAATCTCATTCAATATACCTTTGTCTTACTGTCATCAATCTCATATTACCCCAAATTTATTCGTCCGGTAGCAACGGAATGGCTAGGATCGGCTATTATGTGAATTCTAAATCTGTTTTCCCCAGCTTTCCCCGCAGATCAACTCGTGAGATTTCTCCTTTTGTCCTGTTGCCTTACGGCCCTGCATTACTACAGGCGCGCATATTTTGCAGTCTTACGTTCCATCAACCCATTTCCCGCTTTAGCCTGAGTTTGACATGGTTGCCAAGCGCCTTTAGGCTAAATAGCCGTTGCCCCCATGGGGAAAAGCGAGGTTGGCCATGTTTCATTCAGGGTGACAATAATGCACAAAGAAACACGTCACAAGTACATGCCCTCGAGGTACAGGATAATTCTGTCACCTCTATTCGGCCCTTTTCTTCGTGGCTGCTTTTTCGATTAGCCGAAATTGATTCGCTACTCGCCAAGGAGCAGTCATTCCGGGGTGAGATTTGATACAAGGATTTATCCTGCAACCTCAAACTGCCGGTCATGAATTCATATATATTGAACGAGATGCAACATGTTACTGTTGCAGTGTTTCTCCTTTGGTACTCCAATCAATTGCATTGAGTGCTGCGACTCCATATCCTTACCGTCTGTCCAGCGAAATCCGACAACATGGGTGTTGCACCGACTACCGTCGGCACTTATGATGCTGCCCTACAAAGGCGCCAAGCGCTTATGGGTGCCAGTGGCGCGAGAGCCCTTGTCAAGAACTGGAAAGTCGCCCGAATTGCTGCGTTTGCTTGTATCGGAGGTATTCTATACGGTTACAACCAAGGAATGTTTTCGGGCATTCTTACCATGCCTTCTTTTGAGAGACGTATGTTTCCTTTTCTCGTCTTGTGACGGTATGCTGACGTCTACAGATATGGGAGATTATGTCAAGAACCAAACCAAGAAAGGTTGGCTCACATCTATTCTCGAACTTGGTGCATGGTTCGGAACTCTCATGTCTGGTGCCGTTGCTGAATTGTGTTCTCGTAAATATGGTATCTTGATTGCAACTTCTATCTTTATCGTTGGTGTTGTTATCCAGGCTACTGCCATTCAAGCTGGATATCAAGTCATTCTTGCCGGACGATTTATCACGTATGTGACTATCACCAAAAGTCCCAGTCCTCAGCTAACATCTGTAGGGGTGTTGGAGTCGGTAGTCTGTCAACCATTGTTCCACTTTACAACTCCGAATGCGCTCCTCCGTACGTCTCGAATCGCCTTCTCGATATATGGATGCTTATAGTGTTATAGTGAAGTTCGTGGTGCTCTGGTTGCTCTCCAACAACTCGCCATTACTTTCGGTATCATGATCAGTTTCTGGATTGACTAGTAAGTCAAAAACTCGTCGAGGCCATCTTTGTACTAATAACTGGCAGCGGCTGTCATTTTATCGGTGGAACTGGCGAGTCTCAAAAGGATGCTGCCTGGCAAATCCCCATCTGCCTTCAACTCGCCCCGGCTATTATCTTGCTTATCGGCATGGCATGGATGCCCTTTTCACCTCGATGGCTGATTCATCACGGAAGAGAGGAAGAGGCTAGAGAGGTCCTGGCTAACCTTCGAGACCTTCCCACCGACCACGAACTTATCGAGTTGGAATTCCTCGAGATCAAGGCTCAATCTCTTTTCGAGAAGCGAAGTTTGGCTGAGAGATTCCCCCATCTCCAGGAGGACACAGCTGCCAACACTTTCAAGCTTCAATTCGTTGCTATCGGCGCTCTCTTCAAGTCCAAGGCCATGTTCAAGCGTGTCATTGTCGCTACTGTGACCATGTTCTTCCAGCAATGGACTGGTATCAACGCTGTAAGTCAATCTCATGACAACGTGAACTCAAGCGGCTAACAAGGTGAAGGTTCTGTACTACGCCCCTCAGATCTTCGGACAACTTGGTCTTAGCAGCAACACTACCAGTCTCTTGGCCACCGGTGTCGTTGGTATTGTCATGTTCATCGCTACCGTCCCTGCTGTCTTGTGGATCGATCGACTTGGTCGTAAGCCCGTCTTGGCTGTTGGTGCTCTTGGTATGGGAGCTTGCCATCTCATCATTGCCGTTATCCTGGCCAAGAACATCGACCAATTCGAGACTCACAAGGCTGCTGGATGGGCTGCTATCTGCATGGTCTGGCTGTTTGTTGTCCACTTTGGATGTAAGTCCCAGTCGACTCTTTCTTACGACCTGATGCTGATTATTTTAGACTCTTGGGGCCCTTGTGCCTGGATCATCATTGCCGAGATTTGGCCTCTCAGCACACGACCTTATGGTACTTCTCTTGGTGCTTCCAGTAACTGGATGAACAACTTCATGTATGTGACCCTATTTACCTTTTGTGGTGTATTGGCTAACTTTGAACAGTGTTGGTCAAGTCACTCCCGATATGTTGACAGGCATTACATACGGAACCTATATCTTATTCGGGTTGTTGACCTGGATTGGTGCCGCTTTCATCTGGTTCATTGTCCCAGAGACAAAGCGACTTTCCCTCGAGGAAATGGTATGTATCCCTCCAAATTCATTGTCATAGGTACTAACTGCTATCAGGATATCATCTTTGGATCTGAAGGAACTGCTCTTGCGGACAATGAGCGTATGGCCGAGATTAACCGCGAAATTGGCCTTGAGAATATTCTCTACCGCGATCAGTCTTCTCATCACGCTGAGGTCCCAGAGAAGGAGATGCTGTAATGGATTGAGAAAGAGGGTACCTATACTAATTGCCATTATTGGCTACTTGGAGGCGACATTGGCATGAACTTTTCGAACAAATTGGATACTTGGAACTGTCATAGTCAATTGAGCTTCTACTTCAACATTACAAGCAAATATTTTCGGATCAGTTGCCATTTATAAAACTGACTTGATTCAAACGATTGATTCACAGCTTCACAAGCCAAGGTGAGGTCATATATTTTTCTGTATGATGCTGAAGATATTGTGATCGATCTACAGCCAATAATAATGCGGCCAAGTCACTTAAGCCAATGTTTGGGTGTATTCTTTGTAAAGCAGTCGATAAAAGAATTTGTTATTTTTAGCAAGTATCTACTTTAATAAGCATATCCAAGCGCATACTACGTAGTATGCCGTTGTTATTAGGGTTTTCCATCTCGATCGCCATGTCACTCGCATAAATCTACTGTAGGAACCTGAGCTTTACCAGGATCTGCAATGATCCAGCATGACTCACTTCCACAAATTTCCCCTTCCATCGAAGAACTGGGCCTGATCTATGCGCTAACAGAGTGTCAAATCCACTAATACTACCTTCAATCTAGGCGTTCGCCACTGTTTTCGGGGAATATTACGAACCCGAACCAATCGAAACTCCTGTAACACCAAAAAATAGCGTCTTGGCTGTATCCAAGCCCGAAAACCAGATTCCGGTGAAGACTCATACGAAAATCTTGTCTAGTTTCACAGAAACAACTTTCACAAAATTATCAGTGTTACACAAATGACTCTAATGCTTTAAATACTAAATGACAAGTCGAATACTGACTCTTCCCTTCTCATCATTAATTAACCATCAACTGACTTACAATCACAATCACAATGGCTATCTTTCTCTCCCCAAGCAGCCTGGGTGCTTCGCTTCTGGCCATCCTCATTGGAGCCTTTATTGTTGTAAAGAAAAAGCCAAAATTCCCAATCATCAACAAATACCCCAACGACTTTTTCCAACGTCGTGCGAATCTTGAGTACCAGACCAACGCCAGAAAGCTACTTAAAAACGGTGCTGCCAAATATGGTCAAAACCCCTTTGCCATCTTGGTTCCAAATGGCGTCAAGATAATTCTGCCTCCTTCTTGCGTCGGCTGGGCCAATAACAACAAAGATTTGGACCATCAGCAGCTTTTTCGAGACGAATAGTTTGCCAGTTACCCCGGTTTCGATGTCCAAGATGTCTTGCACCACCCGAACAGGATGGTCATTAATATGGTTCAAGGCAAACTATCCAAGACTGACAAGACTCTCCCTGTGTTGAACAAATACCTTGAAGCCGGCCTATCTGATATTTGGGGCGAAGAGAAGTCTTGGAAGACTATTAACTGGGACGATGGAACCACTGGTGTTATTTCTCGTGCAGCAGCATCTATCTTTGTTGGACCGGAACTGGCTGCTGACCCTGAATGGCAAAAGGTTTCGAGGGCTTACGTTATGGACTTCTTTGGCGCAGTTGATGAAATGCATCAATGGCCCTCGTGGTTGAGGTCTCTCGCTGTCTGGTACCTCCCTGGTGCCTCAGCCTGTCGAGCTGGTCTAAAGCGAGCACGTGAGATGGTGAACAAGGTCATCGCCAAGAGACGCAAAGAGGAAGAGGCTAAACGTCTAGGAAAACAATCACCCGCTTACTACGATGCCCTCGCCTGGACTCTCGAATCGCCGCTCGCCACTGAATTTGAGCCTGCTGATGTTCAGCTAGCTCTGGCCATGGCTGCTATGTTTACGACTTCTGAGCTGTTCCGACAGGTTCTCATTGAGATTGCTCGTCACCCTGAAATTGTTGAGCCGCTGAGACAAGAGATTGAAGATGCTGCACCCGATCACGACTTTACTGGTCCCTCGCTCGTCAAGATGAAGTTGCTCGATAGCCTTATGAAAGAGACTCAAAGACAAATTCCCGCATGAGGCAAGTTTATTCCCCTAATGATCCTTCGTTATCACTAACTCTTTTCCAGTCATCTTGGAGAGATTGGTTACTCGCGACACCCAGCTTCCTGATGGCACCAAGCTCGCCAAGGGAACTCATATCGCTATTGATTCCCGGGAGATGTACGGCCCTAAGATATGTGAGAACCCAGACGAGTTTGACGCATGGAGTTTCTACAAGCGTCGACAGGAGGGTGATAACACGAGCCTATTTGTTCAATCAAGTCCGGAGCATGCTCAATTTGGCATGGGTAAACATGCATGCCCTGGGCGGTTCTTTGCAGGCAGTGAGTTGAAGCTCTGCTTGGCTCAAATATTGCTCAAGTATGATATTAGACTGAAGGAAGGGTGTACAGGCAAGCCCATGGAGTTTGGGTTTATGAGCGTCACTGATCCATACACTCAGCTGGAAGTTCGAAGGAGATAGTACTGTAACTTTATGTATTTCTTGACTTGATAGACTAGAACCTTATCTTTAGATTAGAATAGACTTTCACTGGCAGCTATTTCTCGAAGAAAAAACGACGTTATACCACTACTAAGCTTTATTGCAACGTGCCCTCAAGGCTTGTGACTGCTTATAATAACATAACCAGAACCCAACTACTTTTAGAAGGCTGCCTATCACTTCTTATCCTTCTTCTTCTTCCTCTTATCCTTGCACGCTTGGCATAGATCCTCTACCTCAGTCTCGATTTCGGCTGCGGGCTTTCCGCATGCCTCAGCTACACCTTTTGCTTTAGCACATACGGTTATGTGGGTGTGCCTCCCCAGAAGTTTGCCACAGTCCACGCAAATAGTCTTTGTAACGTGTTGTACACACATTGTATCGGGTTGTAATCGATTGGTAAACTTGTAGGTAGTTGGAGTAATATGGCTTGAGATGGTATACTGCGAATGGTGGGTAGTGAAGTTTTTACAAGCAAGAAGCTCTGGTGGAAGATTATTTATACCTCAGAGAACATGACGAGTCCCGTGTTTTCTGATCTGTTGTTCATAATCAACTGTTCGTGACATGATACTTTATTACTTTATTGTTTCTATTGTTCACAGCCATGTATCCATGAACTTGAAATAACACTGTTCCCAGAATTTGAACAACAGAACAGTGATGCTCAAGGAACCCCCGATATATTAACTAAAAAGTATTACCTGCAGTCTGTCAGCTAAATAGATACT
Source organism: Fusarium algeriense (assembly GCA_002982035.1). Taxonomy (NCBI): domain Eukaryota; kingdom Fungi; phylum Ascomycota; class Sordariomycetes; order Hypocreales; family Nectriaceae; genus Fusarium; species Fusarium algeriense. Next base: position 12,715 of record PVPY01000618.1, read on the forward strand.
AATAAGCAGAGCTAGACTTGATGGAGAGAATTACATTCCGGCCAACAGACTAGGCTTATTACTCATAAGCCTCAGGCCGTTTTTTTGGCCGATTAGATGGAAAAGAGACACACTATCAGTGTTTGTTGAGAGGGAAACTTGTTTGTAAATCTTACTGTAAAATCTAGTAAATATGGCCAAGTCACTAAGAGCTAAAGTACATTATGCTATTTTACTGTAATATCCTCTAAGCCCCGTACCTGTTGCTATTCAGTTCGATATCAAATAATAAGCCTGCCTATTTCTTCTTGATCTTACTCTTACACTTGGAGCACAAGACCTTTGTCTGTTTGACCTCATTATTGCTGTTGCCACATCTTCCCCAGAAGCCTCGAGATTGGGGACAGCACCTCTTATTAGACATCTGCTGGGTAAGAAGGAGTCCACAGACACGGCACACAGTTTGATAGGTTATTTGTACACACATGATGAGTTGTTAAGTCTAGATACAGTTACAAGTTAATTGACTTGGCTTATAGTGGCGGAGATCGTAATATATAGTGTTGAATCGAATAGAAAAGTAAATATGGAGAAGAGAATTCGGCAGTGTGATATGGAATCAATTTATAGTCTATAAATAAAGCGGTATCGTAGCATAGCTTGTGACTTCAAAGAAGCAGTCCAGTTCATGTCTAAATATATTGGCTCTATGTAATGACACCGTAACAAATGTTTCTTTCACGGCGTAAAGGGCTCAAACAAACTTCACGCATCAGCATAACAATTGAGACCAAATCGATCTCTGGTTCACAGTCCACATACAAACAGTCACATAATATGCTCCTCTCGAATCATAAAAGCTGAGATAATGTTCCAGAGTGTCACTGGGAATGCTCAGTGGGACGCGTCAAGGGCCACGAAAAATAAGTGATATCGGCAAGGCCTGTATTAATGGATGTTAACCGACATGTAAAATTAAAAAGCTATATTACACAAAGAATAAAAGCTATAGGCGACCGAGCATTACTACAGTCTGCCAAAGATGACAGTGGTATCGTTCTATCTAATGAATGAGACCATCATTCTTGACCTGTTCGAGGTACTTGAAATAGCTCGCAGTACTGTCTCGTCGAAGCTGTTTACCATACTTGATGAACACAAAAGCAAGAGAAAACTGTGCCATTGCCACAAAGGCCGCGACAAGGAAGGCATTCTGATATCCCATTCCTGTAACCCAAGGAGTGACACTGAGAAAGATTAGCGGATGAAGGCTGGAAGAATGATGATTAGCTTACCCGTAGCCGATGGCAAAGCTCATTGTGTTGCGAATCAGAATGATGGTGACAATGGCGTCAGAGCCAAGTTCTGTATAACTGTCGATGCAATAACTGATGGGAATCTGGCAACCCGCAGTGATTGAGGCACCCAACATTCCCATAGCAATCAAAAGCCCAGACCAATGAACATGGTGAGCGGCTCCAACGCCCCATAAAAGCAGTCCGCTTGGGACAATGAGAAGTAAGACAGCGTAAAGCCAGAGGCGATATTCGGGCTCGCGGATGCCATTGTTTCGACGCGTCATGTAAAGGGCGAACTTATCTCCCAGGGGGCCCGAAAAGTATGACCTAGTCGTTGGTTAGTTCATGTGACTTGAAAGCTCGTGCCAGACTTACCCAATGAATACGCCAATGACGGTAGCAATGTAGCAAAGACCGACCATGCTTGGCTTGAATGAATAAGGAGGAGCTGAAAGAATGATTGAAGCTGTGCCATTGAGGACGTTGAAGTAACAAACAACAGCTCCGTACATGAAGCCACAGAATAGAACGATGGGCAAGGAGAAATACTTGAAAGGTCGAATGAGCATACCCGTCAGTGGGACACTGTCGTGGACATATTCGCTTCGGAAGATCTTGATTTTGTCGAGGAATGTTTTGGACGAAGGGAGAACGCTGCCAGTGACAATGTCGACATTTGATGTGGTTTGCGACTCTAGTTCTTTCTTTCCATCCCTAGGAATCTCGATTGGCTTGTTGATATCGATTGTATCGTTTAGATGGAGCGGAGTGGCCTTTCGGTTGTACTTTGTTTCTTCCATGAAGAGAAGACAAATGACGAAGGCGATCGCGTTAAAGATAGCACACCAATGCTACCAAGTAAGTCAGTTTATATGTTCACACCAGTGGAGGTTGCTTACCAGAACCCATTGCCAACCTTGTCCATCGTTGATGAAGCCAGAGATGACAGGGGCGACGAAATTTGAAGCTCCGAGGAACAGAGCATAGTAGGCGATGTAGGTACCTCTTTCGTGGGCAAAGTACTGCGTGGGTAAGTGAGACTAAGGGGAGGAAAGAGAATAGCTTGGCTACTCACGACATCGGATACCGAAATCTCACAGAGAGACTCAACGGGTGCCCCGAGAGTCCCTTGGAGGACTTTGTTGGCAATCCATTGGCCGTTGGTCGTTGCATGCGGAGCCCAGATCATGATTCCCTAGGACACAATAAGTTACGTCGACAATAGGAGAAGGGTTGAGGACTTACAACAGTTCCTAATAATGACAACAGATAAACAGGACGTTTGCCAAACTTCTGTGCCAAAGGCTGCCAGATCAGACATCCCCATCCAAAGGTCAAAAACATATAGCCAGTTCCAGAGTTCAGATCAGCCACGGTAAGGCCAGTAGCTTGTGAGATTGGAACAAGAACAGAGTAAATGGCGGCTGATGCAATACCAATGGCAAGGCAGTATCTATAGATCAGGCAGAGGGTTCAGCTTGGGATCTTAGGTGAGTTGGTGGATCGACATACACGCATAGAGTGGCCATGAGCAAAGTCTTTCTCCATGAGCTCCAGTTCAAGGGATCATCAGGATCATCAGAAGGAGTTGGTACGAGAACGATATCTTGATGGCCTTGAGCATGACGAGTGTCCAAGGTGCCATCGAAATCGACCAGGAGCACGGTCCCAGGGACAAAGTCCGAAGGTGGCTGCGGCATGTTTTCTTCTGCAACCATGGTAAAGTATACAGTAGATAGAATTATGTTGATCAATTGTGACTGGGGTTTCAGGAGTTCACTTCTGGAGAACAGACCAGGGCTTATATACATGCAATGAAGGGATACCAGGTAGCTGGGACGCGATAACACCTTTTGAACATGGTGCCTAGCACTAAAGGACAATCTCCTCATACCCAGTCCGTCTAGATTACGCTTTAAACATGGCCGCGTTTCAATTCCGTCCTTGATCACGATAACCTACAATCCGGGGGTGGAGACGAGTCAGCGGGGTAATAGCCAATGGATCATAATAACGAGTTTTAGCTTGTCTTAGACTTTGGCTTCGTTTAACCTGATTCAAACATGGCATCATATCTTGACCAATCATTGACTTTTGCGAGGGTCCCACCAATAGATATCATTTCAGAAAGATAGGTTATCCCCAAGGTCCCGCTTGCTTGGCATTTGTTATCATCTAAGAATGCATCATATGATAGAATGAGGAGCATGGCTGAAATAGGAAAGGAAAGGCATCGATCCGTAAATGTTACCAGGATTCTGAGTATAATATAAAGACGCCTTCAAGCCAATCCTTGTCTAATCACTAATCCTCCCATCACCTTTCTTTCATTGCCCTCCCATACGAATTATCATGGCTTCTGTTGTTCAAACTCTTCCAAAGGATTTGGGCTCCCAGACTCAGTCTCAAAAATCACCAGACACTTCTATCTTGGCTGATTGGGAGATCAAGGCCGAGAAATGCCGTAAAGTCCTTCGCGAATCCCTCAACCCAGAATGGCTTCTGCCAAGTCAACAGCTTCCACCTGCCGACCAACTCAATGTTTCTACCTTTATTGAGACTTGCGGCTTCCTTTCATCACGTGAACTGGAGATCACTTCCACCAGTGCTACAAAGCTGGTGGAGCAAATGGCCGCTGGCTCTTTAACAGCTGTTGAAACAGTCACAGCCTTTCTAAAGAGAGCTCACGTCGCACACCAATTGACCAACTTTGCAACTGAGTTCATGAATGCCGAGGCACTCGAATCTGCTGCTGAACTTGATGCTTACTTCAAGTCCACGGGCAAGATCAAGGGACCATTGCATGGTATCCCGATCTCAACCAAGGAACATATTGAACACAAGGGTCGCATTGCTCACTCGGCTTACGTTGCTCTTATTGATAACGTTGCTGAAGAGGATGCCTTGCTTGTTCAACTTTGCAAGAAAGCTGGTGCGGTATTTCACGTCCGTACTAACGAACCCCAAAGCGTCATGGTAAGTGAACTCTTGTCCTCTTCTGCAGGCATGTAATTGACCAAATAGCACATCGATTGTTCCAATCCCATCTACGGCACGACCGTGAACCCTCATAACCGAACATTGACCTGCGGCGGCTCGAGCGGTGGCGAAGGTGCCTCTTTGGGACTGCGTTGTGCAGCTTTGGGTATTGGTACCGACCTCGGAGGCTCTGTAAGAGTTCCCGCTGCCTTTTGTGGCGCATATGGGCTGAGGACTACCGCACTACGCAATCCTTACAAGGGTGTATGCCTCCCTGGCGCTGGACAAGAGAGCATCCGATGCGTCATATCACCTCTAGCCAACGCTGCAGAAGATCTGAGCCTGTTCCAAAAAGCTGTACTTGATCAAGAGCCGTGGGAGATTGAGACATCACTGGTACCTCTGCCATGGAAGAACATCAATCCTTTGAAGCCTGGTAACTTTACTATTGGCGTCATGTGGGAAGATGGGTTAGTCTTCTCCTGTAACAGCGGAACTCATCGGCTAACTGAGATCGCAGCCTTGTTCGGCCCCATCCCCCGGTCCTTCGCGCACTCCGATACGCCGTCGATAAGCTCAAGGCTGCAGGCGTTACTGTGGTCGACTTCGAGCCATACAATCATCAAGATGGCATGGATATCGCTTCGACATTATACTTTCCTGAATGCGCTGTAACACAGAAGGAGCTCTTGGATAGAGGAGGGGAACCTGTTGCGGCACTGTCAGACTACATCTTCAACTTTGCTCCCCCAAAACCACTTACTGTGCCAGAGAACTGGGCTTTTAATGTCCGACGAGACACTTTCCGAGAGCAGTACGTGTATAAATATCTCTAGGGTGACTCCTCTAACTTGTTCAGGTACTACAAAGTCATGAAGGACCGGGGTATCGACTTTATTCTTTGCCCTGCCTATGTTGGGCCAGCTGCAAAGTTGGGCGATGGACATTACATTCCTTATACTGCCATTTGGAATATTCTCGATCAACCAGCCATTTCTTTCCCAATTGGACTCAAGGTTGAGCCGACTGACACGCCTTACACTGACTTTAAACCCCGGTCAGCTGAAGAGGAGAGAGAATACAAAAAGTGTAAGTTACATTAGCATTCATCAAGATCGTCGCTCACATTGGATAGATTCACCTGAAGAGTATGCGGAAGCACCTTTGGCATTACAGATTGTCGGTAAACACTTCAGAGACGAAGATACCGTTGCTGCTGTGGAGCTTGTATCAAAGATTGTCCAGGGATAAGTCAAAACCTAAGTAGTCTGCTTCTTCAGATAGAAATCAATCGCAGGATGTTGAGTTGTCACGTCATAATTGCAGAGTAAATGGCTTTAAATTGCTATTGATTATATGCGAAATTGTAAAAGCCCATGTCATTGATTAGAAATGGGACAATTGACCTTGGCACTGTGCTCGGTAGCTCTCTTATCAGCCATTGGTGTCCACTGGAACTAGTGATTGATGGTGTTGATTGCCAAGATTGAACGGGTTAGTGGCAAAGCCCCCCCCCCCCCC
>PVPY01000619.1:0-15900 GCA_002982035.1 Fusarium algeriense
GCCGGTGGAATGATCGTTATTTCTGGGCCATATGGTACAGTGTATTTCTCTCCAGACATTATTCTATTGGGGTTAACAGCTGGATTCAGGGCCTTGAATTGTTTTACTCCGACACCAGGAAGAGCTTTGCTAAGATCTTCGACCACAGTGTCACCGTAATCTGGATACCAGAGCGCATGGTTGATATCGCAAGCCGCACTAACCAGAGAATATAGCCAGAACCAGATTAATGGATTCATGTTTTGTGACAGAGTAAGGGTGCAAGTACTGTAGATCATTCCTGATTGCGAACTATATACTGGAGGGGCGATGCAATTTCAAGCCATGCTGCGTCGAGGACCTTTCTAAATATAGCAGGGGAATCGAATAGGACGTCGGCCTCCGCACACCTTATATGGTTATAACTGAAATGTCGGCAAATCAAGAAATCCCGCGAGCCTCTTTATTTATACATCAAAATTTGGATGAGACCCGTGCGATATTTTATGTGCTTAAGGCTCCAGGTCGTCGTCGCAGAGTCTGGCTGAGTAGATCATCATTGAAGGACTCGAACTTGGCTGGCTGCAAATACCCGCTCACCTGGTGTGGAGGCAAGTTTGGCCACGGACCTTTGCCCCGTACTTGCGTGAAAAAGGTCGGTCACATGATATTTTCCCCTCAAATATGGAATGTGAAGTAGCTTAACCTCTATAACGCCGGGGGAAGACGCGGAAGAGTATTTTGACCGGGGGTTGTCAATTCGAATTGAGGATGAAAATAGACACACACAGCCTTGACTGGAAGGCACAAGAGAAGAGACTTTTTTATGTGTTTGCGTTATTTTGCGGAGTTTTATTTCGCACCGGATGAGATGAGCGACATGGTCGGAGGGATCAAGTTGAGGGTTGCAACTGGGCCCCTAGATGTTCTGGGTTATTTTCTGACGAGTTGGAATTTATGGCTTATTTTGATTTTTTTTTCTAGTTCTTTATTAAAAAAAAAAAAAAAAAACGTAAACTCGAAGCGTAGACAAGCTAGCGCCTTATCGTTTCATTTACTCTCATTGTAGGCGTGTTCCGATTCTTATAGTTATGCATATCATGATTCTTTTCTACTGTTTACACATCATCAGAAGGGAAGCGCGTCAGAAAGGTATCGTCAAAAGCGCCCGCGATGACCGGCTTTGAAGCAAATCAAGGACCCTCGATTGTTTCACTATCCGAAATCTACTAGTTTCCACGTTGTTTGCTTTTATCTTTAACATGCAATGTCTGGTTTAGGCTTCAAAAAGACAACCTAATAAAATTGAGTCAACTTCCTAAAAATGCAAAAGGCATATCGTGACGGAGAGCTAACCCATCTGTACATTATCCGGTGCATCGCGCCCAGTAGCTAAGGCCTTGAGAGGAATTTCAGTCATTTCTCTTGTTTCAAACTCTGCAGGTAAATCGCATGTCAATGAAGAGCACAATACCAAAACTCAGCCCCGCAGCGAGAATAACGGCAAAAAAAAGCATTTATATCATTGTATATGGCCGCCGAGCATATCTCTCAGATGCGACCTCGCTCTGTAGTTGATGATCATAGGTTGTCAAATACTTCTTTGTATTACGATAAATCTATGGCACCTAGAGGCTTGTTTTGGCTGAAAGGACGCTTGAGGATGGGGCTGATTCAGCGTCAGTAAGTTGACATGGTAGGTTTGATGAAGATAGACTAAACAAAGGGCCCAGGCAGACTTTGAGGTTTATTCTATTAAGAGGGTTGCCATATATAGAGTCGCAAGTCACTTCAAGAACTAATTCTAGCCTACAACTAACATACTGAGGTTAAACTCGCGTCACACTGCATGAGACAGTAACACCTTCCTTGAAGGGGATAAAAAAACACACTGAATATTGTATCTTGTCTATGCCGCTTCCTTTAACCGATCAAGTCACTGACCGCAAGTACAGGGACGATTATTGCTAGATGGCTGCGCTTCGTCGGAAGGTGATGCTTCTTGTTCTTTATTGGAAGGTGATGGCGGTCCAGGAGTTTGCGTAATTTCCGATGGCACTGAAATCGCCGTATCGGTATACTCAGACAGTTGCGTCGTTTGCGCGGCTCTCGAATCAGCTATGTGAGACTCTGCCGGTGTTGTAATTGTCGGACTTTGCGTATAGCCATTAGCAGTTGTGGAGAAACCGTCACTTCCATGGAATGCACTTCCGTTGCTGCCCGTAAGAGTAGGGCTTTCTAGTTCAGTTGCTGGTAAGTTGGTGGCTGGTGGCTGCGCGGTTGGGCCTGAGGAGGCTAAGCTGTCATGCGCCGCTGCCGAGTCGGCTGCCGGTCGAGTCGGTGCAGTCCCCATGAATGCTGCGGACGTAGCGACAGTGCCCTTGCCATTCGGCGTTCGCCAAGGGGGAGTAGTGAAGGTCGCAGATTGCTCGTTTGACGCACCGGTGTATTTCTCTGTTGTATAAATTGCACTAGTCGGGCAGTCTTGGATCATGGCATACGTCGCCGTCTTAGCTGTGGAGGGAGTGGATGTTGCAGCCATAACAGAAGCTATCTGACAATAATCTTTCTCTTCGCTATCACATAGCCAAGTGATTCTCGCAAGTCCCAAAGGCGCATCGATTGGTACGGAAACGTTTGCAGAAGGTAAGCTATGGCAGAGAACATCACCGTATTGAATTGGTATATAATGACGTTCATCCTTCTCATAGAAATAGATACTTGCTCCTTGGCACCTGAGGTCCTTGTTGGGTGCTAGAAAGTCCCGCCAGCCCCCGGCGTAGAGTACCGGGCCAGCGCCACATTCAGACTCTGAGTCTTGGGCCAGTACAAACTGGGCGAGCATGAACGCATGGTAGAGTGGAGTCGGAAGTCTCATTGTTCTGGGTTACGAAATCACCTGTCAGTAGCACAAGGTGGAAGCGAAGGAGTTATATATGTTTCCTGTTTTCCGATATAGATCAGTCATCATTAGCTACAAAAATAGACATATCTAAATTCGCTTTGTGTGCTCCCTGGATGAGCCGTGTCTCCTATTATTATTTAAGGCTGGGAGGAAGCTGACCGAGATACCTCCTCTCTACGGCGAGATTATTGAATCAGTAAAATGGGAATCATGAAAAAGATATCAGGATTCTCACTTCGATTGAGCCAGGTGCTAGTCGCATGGCGCAGCTTATACAGCGCCATGTTTAGCATATTGCTAAGTTTGGAGAGCTATATGGATTAATAATAGCTGACGTTACGACCTGATGATGGGCACAGCAAGAGGTTCGAACTATTAATATCACTTCATTGGGCTTGCGAGAACTTCTGGAGCCTATGTAATGTTAGCGGCATCAAAGGCGAGATGCGCCGCACATCTATTGTTATCCCCAGCCTGTGACTTGCTACGTACAAGGCAAAGGCTGTGGTGTTACCTACAAGCTACGGGGGTCTTCAGATTACGTATGGAGGCAACAGGCCTTCCACTGTTGGATTTTGGACGATACGTAATCACCACAGCAATGTACATCAAGGCCGTGAATGCACGCGACATAGATAACCACATGGCCATGACATCGACTTGCTCAAGATATGAACTGGCTTTCTTTTGTCAGCTATTGATACAAACTATATATATAGCTCTATGGCTTCTTTGCAAGGCAAACTATTTGTAATCCGTGAAATAGAAAAACTGGAATCGAAGCCTTACAATGATCCTTTGTGTATACAGAGACCAAAAAACAAATCAATTATCTATCTAATCCTCGTGCAAATACTTATACTCATTATTCTATCAATCAATGCAATTGCAGAAACTACGTAACAGGTCCTCGTGGCTGTCCACAAACCCATGTTAACCATAACCCTAACCCTAACCCTGCCTTCGATGCCGTGAAGGTACCATCCAGTTTTGCGCAGTGTTGTGTTTCTCAGTTGAAGCCATCTGCCCTGATCGCTGTGACGATAGGTCCTAGACATGGGGTTACATGGCGCTCCTCCAGGCCTTGACTGCGGTCGCCATTATAAGCCCTGACATGGCAAACACCTCTGCAACAATAACGACAATAGACCAGTCCTGATATTTTGATTTAAACCAAAGAATTACACCTGCCAGGAATTGTAGGATATACACGGTCATCATAACTGGCGGTGTCCAGAGGAGAATCGGAAATTTTTTGTGCACCTCGACGCCATTTTCGTCGATTTCGTACATTTCGCGTCGATACGTGAAATACAATATTGTAAAGAGTACAGGTAAAACTGCTGAAAGTACGATTGTGCCTGCGAGAAAGGTCATCCCTGCGACGAAGGAGACCTGGTCGTCTCCGTCTGCCTTTTCGCCGCCAAGAATCACAAACATGATACTCGCAGCACCTAGGCCAGCGCAGATCCAGTTGAAGGGTGTGACAAGACCCAGAATGTGACGAGCTTTTCGATTCTTTGTAAAAGCCATGGTTTGTTCCTCTCAGCGATCGTGTTGTATGAAAGGTCTAATGTTACGACAGGCAGCTGGGTTTATATAAAACTTCAAATGCCAAGGTCATAGCAGCCGCGTTAGTCTATAAAAAAACAATAGGGCTTTGATATTATTATCGCCTAACTAATCAGTGTCTCTACCTGCGACCAAAGACATAAGAAAGATCGCTACATATGATTCGCGTGCTTTGCTAGTGACTAAATCAAAAATATCTCTCGGTCCATATCATACGAGACTCCATATATATGCTGATTGTTTTGTTATGAGTAGTAGTATTTATAGGTCATCGTGATATTCTTGTAAAACTCCCCCATGAATTCTATAGCCATAGGCTAGGTCAAATACTAGCTTGTTATAGAAACACATAATTGCCATTTTCTTCTTATCTGTATCGGTCTATTCTTGTAGTGCCAGGAGATCTGTTGAATATGATAAAAACCTGAGGGGGCCGCGTGCAAAGAGCCATCTTTCAGAATTATGCTTAGATGCAATGTTTTGACGCTATTGCAAGAGATAGAGCAGTGGACCTGCATACCTCTAGGGTGAGAGCCATTCGGGCATAGGGCACGGCTTACATCTGGGACGTGATTGAAACAACGTTTCGGACATACATACAACGTCGACTCAAAATTGAAATTACTCACAGACCTGGCTCAAAATATCGTTCCTTACTCTTTAAACATCTACAGATCATATTCTTGTACGCAGAAGCCACTTTGGTAAGATAAATAAGAGCGGAGTGATCCTAAAAGGGGGACTGAGGGATTTAAATATCCCTGACCTCTGATTCAGCTCGGGGTGTAACGATATATTACAGGTCTAGATCTCCTATTTTCTGGCCCTATCCATTACGATGCGTAGCGTAGCTCAGATAATCCAGGCCCTCAAAGATGCGATTGCCAAAACAGCCCCAAGCTCTGCACCGCAGGGCTATGTAAGGTTACGTAGCGAAGAACCCACTCCGACCACCGAAACTTAATTTACGGTCCTCAGAAACTTTCTTATACATAGCCTCACCCTCCTACTCATCTCATGACACGGACATCGAAGGAGCGTGGGAAAGTTGGTTTGCATGTGAAAACCCCGACTCCCTCATTCCATGCGCCGTGCCTCTAGTTGAGTGGTGTTTTCATACTCAAAAGCGGTCTACTATGTCAACCAATATGCCAAGCTACGTCTGCCTGCTTCGGATTTGTATCAACTGTGAGGTCTGTGGCTATAGCTGGGCAGGTAGGGAATTTCTGTGTTATGGGTGGCTCATGATTGTTGGTGTTGTCATGGGCAAACCAATTAAGCATATCTATACAATAGGCTGCTCACATCCGACATGGAAGGCACCTCGTATGTTAAGTGACTTGCGCCAAATAAGGCAATCTCCTCATAAAGGAGTGAATTTAGCATGTCCGTGGTGTGTATTACCATCAAATACAACATACATGACGTGTGTCTAGTACCTAGACCTTCGCAGGTAGCTTTAGATGCGAGAATAGACGTCCATTTTCTCCGCATATCTCTTTTGAGTTCCAGCAGATCGTACATCTCACTCGCTTCCATGTACTTAGCCGAGCGCGTTCTAACCCCAAACCCTAGTCGCGCTTTTTGTCCCGTGGATGAAACCGAACCAATAACTTTGGCTTCTTCCAGGTCATGCGGAATCTCACTTCGTCAAACCATTTAAGTTCCGGATTGACCAGCTCCCAATCATAGGTGTATACCATTGTGGCAAGAATTGTTCTTGCCTCCACGTATGCAAGCTTAGAGCCCAAACAAGCCCGAGGCCCAATAGAGAATGGACGGCTTGCACCGAGATTATCTCCTGTGCCACCCCCAATCCAGCGCTCAGGTCGAAATTCCTCTGGGTTGCTGAAACTGCGTGCGTCATGTGACATGGCGAAGCTATCAACGGAGACGATAGTACCCGTAGGGATGGCACATCCATCAATCACCGCCCCAGGAGGACAGACGCGCGGAAGACCAAAGGGAGCAGGCGGAAAGAGACGAAGGCCCTCTTCAATAACGCCGTATAGATACTGAAGCTTGAAAGTCGACTCTTTCGTGATGTCCTGCTTCGATGAGAAAGCAGAACGGATCTCGTTTTCCAGTTTCACCAATGTTTCTGGGTGTTGGAGTAAGAGGTAGGTGACGCCAGCAAGAAACGTTGCCGTTGTCTCCGATCCTGCCAGCATCATGACCTTCGCCTGTTCTCGGAGATGAATACGGTCGAATCCGCCGTCTTGAATTGTACGGGTGAAGAAGCAACTTTGCTGAAGCGATTGTTTGCGCTTGTCATTCTGAGTTTTGCTGTTCTGAATTAGTTGATCAATCTTCTTATCTGTAACCCGATCGTGAGATATCAAGCTGTTCTGGAAGCTCGTTGGCATAAAGACTGAGAGGGCAAAAGTTGGGACTGAAAGCCGGTTTAGAACGGTACCGACGCTAAGCAATGCTGCAAAATCCAAGATGAGCGTGACCCATTCGCTACGTTTCCATTGCTTAACACAGTCGAATGATTCGCCAAAGGTAAGATGTCCTTTATTCACGTAAGTAGTGGGCCAACATTAATCCAATGGCACAGGATGGGTCATCTCACCTATGATGTCAAATGTAAGCCAGTTGTACACTACCGAGACATCGACACCCTCGGTTTTCGGCCCCCCTTTTTCGACGAGTTGTGTTACGAACAGCTCCGTGTAGTGTTCGATCACTACCTGAGCCTCACTTAATGATTTACCACTAAAAGCATGGGAAATTTCATTCCGTTGCAGTCGGTGATCATGTGGATCCCGGGAAAATACAATGTTGGGCCGTGCGGCGGATGGACGGGTGCTATAGAGGATTTCGCTTTTCAGAAACTGAGCCTCCTTCTTAAGAGCGCGAGCGTAAATATCCTTGTATGCAATTGGAGACTGGAAAGAAAGCTCATTCGGAGCAATCCTTACAACATCACCATACTTGTCGTGAACTTGCTTCATCGCAAACGGGTAGCGTCCACGGGTCCACGCTTGGATAAACCATAACTAGTCCACGGAGTGGTTAGCACCATGGAGCTGCGGTAGACTGTGCATATACATGACCTACCTGACTACATGCTGCGAGCCTTGGCCCAGGATATTGAGCGAGGGGATGGAAGAATAGTCGGTAAATGGCCAGTACGGAGATCCAAATGCTTCCCTGTCATGACTTGAATCAGTATCCTATGAAGGGCTCGGGGAATGAATAGATTGTTTTACTCACGAGGGCAGCAACGTAGAGTAACCCCTCAAGGATGGTGGATGCCATTGCTGGTTCAGATGTCCAGCGGCTGGCTTGAGTGCTTGGAACCTTAGCTGGCTCGTACGTTCAAGAACCGAACTTGTTTGCAGACTATATATAGCAATGCGGGGAAAGTTCTTTCGCAATTTATGTAATTTCACGTTTCAGTCTTTTAACGTATAAGGAATAACAAGGTCCGCATCACTCAAGGCATACATCCCATGAGCACGAGAACAATCTTGTGATAGAAGAGTGGAGTCATTTGTTAATGGTGTGCAGCGCGACGGAGGGCCTCCCAATTGTCCTCCCGCGCCGGTCATCACCGCGGTGTGTATGCATAGAAACAACCGAGCCTTAGGTGATGATGTGAGCTGACCTTGCGAGATTCGTCACAGCTTCTCTCAGCTGAATATCCACTTGTGAAAAAAAGCCCCACACGGCCTCCACTGGAACCAACACAAAACGGAGAACTTCACAGGAAAGCACTGATATGCCCCGGGACGCTTTGGTGTTCGTCGTTCACATACGCTAGACCAGATACGAGAAGCACTGACGGCCCGAGGTCGATTTCAATACGACCTAGACACTCCACTGGGAGAGGCCTGTATAACAAGCGTCAAACCGATGTGTATGATCCGTTTCTTCGGCCATTGACGACTCGAGAGTTCGGGAAGAGCAGATCCTTTTAGGCAGAAAGGAAGCAACATAAGCCGGGAACCGAGATGGGAGATAATTTTAACAAAAAGCACTGGGTATTACGTAGAGGGCCAATCTAAATCGAATGAGGTCAGGTTGGGAGGGTTGAGGTTTAGGTAGCATTCACACAGGACCCACCGAAGCTTTCACTAGTAATGGCCTCGCCCTCTTTCATAGCCTATACGATTCAATAGTACTTATCAGGCGTGGTCGTTTGAACGTCCACAAGCGTATAGGACACAATCAAGTCAAACCAGTCAAAATATGATAACACAGTACAGTGATCAGTGAGATTCAGGTCCATTTTCGGGCTATCAATTGGTAAATATTCCTCTAATCAGTCATTCTTGGCCAAAAGGGGAAGACGCGCATCACCCCTCATATGTACAAGATGTTGCTTATGTAAAACTTTAACGACGATATCGCTTATATTCAGGATTAGATCGTGGTGCGAGCCATTGGACAACATAATTGTAAACAGTCAGGTTGTACAATAAAGTAAAACACAATGCATTTTGCCAGGGCTTGCTCTGCTCGGAAGGGCGCCCGTCAATAATACTTACATCAATTGTTTTGGTCATTTACCCTCGTCTCCCCAAACCTATACTGTGCCACGCATTGCCCGAAGCGTGTCCACATTTCCCAAAGCCCATCTTCTATACACCGTAGGGTGCAGGATTAGTGACGGCAGGAGTAAAACCTAAAATCTCACATTCACAACCTTCTGGCCCCACAATAGGTAAATCTGCAAGAACAAAAAGGGAATCGTCCATGTGATGGAAAGTGAATGTGAAACTCACTGCGCCGTATACTTTCAGTGGAAGTTTTGTGTTACGTGAACTTTCTTCAAAATAGGGATTTTCCAGTGAATTTTTGCTTCGGGGACAAAGGCTTGCGGTCGCTCAAGCCTCGCGTCAGTGTACTCTCCGATCACCTTCGAGAATACAGTCCTTCCTACCTACAAGTCTCATATCATCTCTGTACTTAAAAACCATTTTGCTTTCACTTTGCGTAACGAGAATGCTACCACCAACTTTCTCTCCTCCCTTTCTAGTAAAATTGATAAAAGAAAAAAGAAAGAAAAAAAAAAAAAAAAACAAGTCTCCTTACCGAGAAGTATGGCTGAGTTCACTATCGATGACAGGGACTTGAGGTCCCTCGAGGGCAAAGTGATCATTGTCACAGGTATGTAGCGATACTCTCCCATGATTAACATTTCAGATGTATCCTAGAATCAGGGCTCATCTCGCTCATCGCTAAAATCTCTTCAATAGGAGGTTCATCTGGTATAGGTCTTGCCACTGTCGAATTACTTTTGTACCTCGGAGCGTCGGTAGTTTGCGGTGACGTTCAGACTCCTCAAAAGAACATACGAGGCGCATACACATTCATCAAGACAGATGTCTCTATCTGGAGGGACTTACTTGCACTTTTCAACAAGACAAAGAAGGTATATGGCCGCATCGATCATGTCTTTGCCAATGCAGGCGTTGGCCCCCGGGCCGACTACTTGTCTACAGACCTTGATGAAAATGGTGACGCAGTTGAGCCCTCGACCCAGCTTCTCGATATAAGCCTCAAGGGTGTCATCAACACGTCTACTCTCGCGATTCTTCACCTACGCCAGCAGGATGAGGGGGGCAGCATTGTCATCACTGGATCCGCAACCGGTTTACAGCGTTTTCGAGCCGTTGACTATGGTAAGCAAGAGAAACTATCATTAGATTATTGCTGGCTGATGATCTGGTCCAGCTACGGCTAAGCACGGGGTCCTTGGCTTTGGGCGAGCTCTTGTTCCGCGGCTTGAAGCAGCCCAGCTCTCGATCCGAGTCAACACCTTGGCACCCAGCTGGACTGATAGCAATGTACTCCCATCCTTGAAGAGCTTGCTTGATGACATACACGTAGAGGTGCAACCTGCCTCGGCGGTAGCTCGCTGTGCTGCTTATCTCATGGCTGACACATCAAGGAACGGACAGCTCATCCATGTACAGCGTGGTAAATATGCTGAGATTGATGAGGCGGTCTTGCTTCCAACTTATCGGCGAATCAATGGTGGCTCACCTAGTGAGGATGACGTTCTTAGGCGCCTAGAAGAGGCCGAAGAGTACGGCATGGTGCGAGTACAGCCTCAGTGTGTTGGTTTTGGCCCGTCTAAACTTTAGGCTCAAATTGGATGCTCCAGCGACCTCTGTCCGCACCAATTGAACACGGTGGAGCTTCCTGTAAGATCAGCCTCGTGGCCAGAAAAGGGTCGAATGTGTGCATAGCCTTGGTCCGTTCTCATCAAAGCTGCACTGTCAAGTCACTGATATTGAACCCGCGCCTTGATGTCGTGTATAGTGTAGGGTAAAGTGCCCATTGAATTAGAGCATGAATACGAAATCGGCATCAGGCCGCAACAATACTTGAGTAAACCAATCTTACTGAGTCGTCTCCTATTGTTTACATCGCGCAAGGATGCCGAGTGAAAACAGCAACTGGATTTGTTAATTACCAAGGAAAAGAGTCCTCGGGCTTTTACCTCTCAGTGATTCATCTTCGACCGGGATTCTGATTTCGGAGCTCTCAGACCAAGATCCTGAATTAGGGAGCGAAGGCGGATTCTTGAATTTCCTAGCACATGGTTAGTGGTGACACTGAAGTTTCTACAAAGCCGTACCAAGTCCAGATCTTGGTTTTAAGTGAGCGATCGTACGATCAAGATTTCTGTCAAAAATGTTTAGCAGTAAGGAGGAAGAGCGGAAGAGGACCGAGAAACTAGGTCTGCAGCCCCGGCCCTAGACGACTGTTCAGTCCCTCTGGGCCCATAGGCTATCGGCCACTTCTTCAAGGGTAAGACGACAGGGATGTGAGAGGAGTTGATTTACCTTTCGCCTGTCTACCATGATTCTACCCGTCAGTGATGTAAATGAGGCATCGCTTAGCACGGTTTAAGCGTCTACGCAGTATCACAAGACATTTTCAGGTCTCATCAGGCCTATATACGGTGCGTTTCATTGCTTCGCCTTTTCCATTGTTTGTATAGCCACGAATAGACATGCCTGAGATAGTGGGTTAAGAATTGCGAACCAATGGCCTGCAGTCAATTTGTTACACCACCACACAGCCCTAAAGCAGCAGCCATCCATCTTCAATCAACTCACAAGGCTACACAAGAGGCGTATCTATCTTAGAGTAGCAGTGACTCGCGATAAAATAAACCGATCGATACATGTAGAAGATGTGCGCGTGGCGTGACTATGTCACGCAGCACTAGCTACTTCTTTTCCTTCCCTTTCCACATTCCACAAGTTTCCCAGTTGTCCTGTGCCGTCTTGCACAAGAAATGGCCAACAATATCCACAGTAGCAGATATCGTCCTCATCGCTTATTGCTTCATTGTCATCCTTAGGTTGGGGCGTTGCACACGCCCGCTCGGAGAACTGCGGCTCAAAATCATTGAGACAGTCTGGCTCTTTATAAAGGATAAAATCTTCATACTCGAGCAGAAAGGCACTCTCTCCAGATGAGAGCTCATGAAGGTCTGTCCGTTTGTTCGTCTCGGGTTCTTTAAGCAAGAGGCTTGCGTCGTCGAACAAGTTGTCAACGACAGGGGAATCTGGATGGCTTGAGGATAGAGACAGAGGCCATTTCGCAGGACTGCAGTGGGGTGAGGAGGAGGTGAGGGGCTGCGGAACTGATGCAGGCCAGTTTGTTCCCTCAAAGCCCGGGGCATTCACATTGCTTTCAGTTGTATTGGCGGAGCTCGTAAGTGATGCAACAAACCAAAGTGCCTCTGTATACTTAGCGCATGTGCTGCACCCAAACTCGCTCCCGGCCACTGTGGTGTCACATCTGACGGAGTCTCGAGGGAGATTAGCGTTTTGCTGGCTAGTGGGTGACCCGCATGCTGAATTCGAATCCGAGGGATAGTTCTTAAAACAAGACCAATCACAATATGGAGGATGGTCTAGGAGTGATGGAGACGTGCAGTTGTCACATCGATGGGGTCGAAGCAACAAGCGACCAGAGGCCGGGTTTCTGGTATCTGATGTCATAGAAGTGACACTGATGGTTGAGTTGACACTCATATTTGTGATAGAAAGTACCTGTCCGTAGTGGCGTAATTTATGGTATATCCAAGGTAAAGCTAAGAGAGGATGGCAGGTGGACGATCCAGCCGGTTGCGATTTTTGACGCCGTTTTTGTAGGGAACAGAGAGCCTTACTGCATCTAGACCCAGCTCAAAGGTCTGGGGGTAAGCTGAGAAAATTTGAGAGATCCCTACGCCTGCACTTGGGCTCAACGGGATGAAACATCGCTTTCACCTACTGTGTGCAGTAGAAAGTGGATCAAGTAGTATGATGTTACCTCATCTAATCAGAAAATGGAATCTAGGGTTGGTAGCTGTGGATCAATCTGTGAAATGGAGGGACGTTGCATTGGATGTTGGATGTTGACCCGGTCTAGCCGAGCGATCCATGTCCCATTGACCCCCTCAACGAATGCGAGGAAGTGCTTTGGGCAATTAGTGAGGGACTCCGTAATTCACCACGTTCGGCTGGCAGAGTCAGTAAGTCCTACTCTCTTTTTACTAGCAATTTAATGAGAAATCTCAATTATTCCTAACAAACATTCGTCTTCAACTCATTTTGTCATACAAAAATACCCCTCATTCATTTTTCATTTCTCTTTTTTTTTCTTTCTTTTTTTCTTCCTTTTGCGACATTCATAGTTGTTGTCGGTCTCGCTTCGATCGTCTTCTCCAAAAGGTTGCCCTCGACTCCATGAGATATTTCATCGTTTTGGCCCTCTCAAGGGGTGTCATTATTGATAATATTCACAACACACCTTCGTCATCTTTACCTCTTCCGTCCGATATCAGTGGGACTTCTAATCCCTTTCGTTGGCTGGCTTTGACATGGACCAAAGGTTCTGTTCACACCACCGGTCATAGCCTCGCTGTTGTCGGGAATGGAGTACACCATTCTAACTCGTTCTTTGTCTCATCTCATCCGCCTCTTCACTCGCTTGACCATACTAAGACGAAAGGTTCACTTTCTTACGTGCCGATAGCAACGTCCCAACTTCTCCGTGAAAACCTAAGAAAAACTGATGAGGGGATTTCCCAAAATCCTGCGTCTTCGACACCAGGCCTCTTGCCTCTTTGTGAGGTCACCTCTTTATGAATTAGCCACTTCACAGACGTACGTCTAATTGGGCCTTCGCCTCGACGGCATGCTGTCACCTAAGGACGGTGTTGGACGCTGAGTCACTGACGTTGTCAGTCCATGACCTTGAACAGGCACTGGTGTCAGCGGCACAAAAAGGCCATTTTGCAGCGAAGGGGGAGTTTACAAATTGGAGAAATGGTGTACTTGCTTGTTACTATCATCATCTCGCTTTTTGGGTTCTTTATCCGAGGAACTTGGGCTCAATCGCGGCCGATATAAGGCCAATGGGGCGGGAAGACGCTCTATTCTATCTTAGATAGCGTATCTTCAAAGATGATAATTAGAAGGATCCTTAATTGATTTGGGACCCAAGAAAATCATTAATAGCGCAAAGGGCATATTCCTCGCTTCACTTTAACTTGAGCGATTTTGGTTATTATCTCTCTTGTCTCATTAACCGCAACAGAACGGTTAATATTAACCCTAGAATACTTAGATTATCAGGCACTCTAGTAACGTGATCTCTGAAACCATCGAGATTCTACAGCAGCACAGTTCATCTAATTATTTTTATAATAGTACATAAAGGTAGTATGTATATAGTATCATTTGTCAAGCTTGCTAGAGGGACGGCTGCAGAAACTTGAAAGGAATGGAAGGGGTTAAGAGTGGCCTTGAGCTGAACAGTGAACATTTAATCCATACGGGTTCGTTTAGAGAGCTGTACCATGGGCCCGTCTCTGATAGCAACGAAGATATCTCGCAATTGGTACTGATCAACAGTACGACGCCCTTTAATAGCATTAGGGCTTCCGCCTCCCAGGTTGCTGTTGTAATCACGCCGGATCTCAAAGTGGTAGACAATCTTTGCCAAAGCCAGACTCATCTCAAGATAAGCCAGATTCTTCCCGACACATCCCCGAGGGCCTGCAGAGAAAGGCATAAACGCGCTTTCAGCTAAAGAGACACTCTCAGGAGAAACACCGCACTCATCCTTCTCATCGACAATCCACCGTTCGGGACGAAACTTGAATGGTTCAGGGTAGATATCAGGGTACTTGAATGGTTCAGGGTAGATATCAGGGTTGTGATGCATGCAGTAGGACGCGGTGCTGACTTTCATACCCTCGGGGATGTACTGCCCATCGACAACAATGCCACCTTCTTGGACCTCTCGAGCAAGATCGGCCGGAACAGGAGGACTCATGCGCAGTGTCTCGTCAATGAACGCTCGAAGATATTGGCAGAAATACAGAGCTGGGCCACCCTTGATGTCGTCCACGCTGGAAAAGGCAGATTTCACCTCCTTTCCAAGCTTCTCTTGTGCATGAGGGTATCGTGTAAGGTAGAATAAAGCGGCAGCGAGACTTATGGCAGACGTATCGGAGCCAGCGATAATAAGAGACTCACTCTCACCAAATAGTTCATCGTTGCTATATCCCTTTCCAGTATCAGGGTCAACGGCCTGGAAGAGATAGTGGAAGAAATCCTTTCGACTCTCAGTACTTGATTTCCATACTCTTCGCACCTTATTTTCGATTTGAGCTCTCTCAGTGAAGCATTTCTCGACAAACGTCTGCCATTTGCTCAAGGCTGGAGGTGCAGCTGCTGCGAGAAGATAGTCCAGGCCTCGAGGTTTAAGCCATGCCCAGAAGGGAGCAAAGGGGGAGTAGGCAATCTAAACATTCAACATTAGCAACAGCCTCATCGATGATGTCCTGTATCTTACTGGATGAATAGTGGACATAAAGTCAGTCATGAGTGTTGGGATATGCCGTAACTCGCTATCATGTTCCTTCATGCCAAAGGATTTACCGAAACATAACTCGCCTAGGGTATCAAAGACAAGATGATCAGCCCATCGAGCCATGTTCAATGAGCTAGACCATTTCTTCTCTCCAATCTCTTGATCGAGTAACTCAATCCATCGATCGATGTTGGAATGAATGAAAGGTTCGCAGGAGCGCAGTGCCTTATCAGAGAAGGCATGGTTCATAACTCGCCTCTTTCGGGCATGGGTGGTCTTATCGATACTATTCCATGTTGTCATAGCGTGAACATTGCGAGGGTATACTTTGTAGTATTCCGCCTTTTTGACATTTGCCTTGTTGCTGTAGATGGTCTTTAGGCCGGTAGGAGTGTTGATCAGGATACTATTGGGAGTGACTCGAAAGGTTGGGCCTGTAAGAGCGTACGTTAGCCTTCGATTTGCTACTAATTTGTAATGGATGTATATCACTTACCATACTTCTCCTGCAGCTGCCAGAACCATATGTGCCGATCCTGTCTGAGAGTGTAGTAGTATGCTGGGAATGCGGAGATCCGTGCCCAAAAGGGGCCTGGATACTTGGCTAG
>PVPY01000620.1:0-52107 GCA_002982035.1 Fusarium algeriense
GACCATTCCGATCACTGGGTCATGGCTGTGTCGATAAGGCCAGGACACACGGCATTGACACGGATGAGGTCTTTTGAATACTTGCTGCATGTCAGAGACTCGACGGTTTTGTGAGGATGAGATACATACATCAATGGCGTCGCATCTTGTCATGCTAATCACGGCTGCTTTGCTTCCACAGTAAGCCGCTGTCATTGTCAAACGTCAGTATCTGAATTCAAGCCAAGACCTGGTTTACTTACGTGCTGCTGGACGGCCAACAACCCCCAATTGTGACGCGATGTTGACAATACTTCCGCGACAACCTAGTCTTCCATCATGAGTAGGCAGAGGCTCCTGCTTGAGCATGCGTTGAATCGCGGCACGCGAAGACAGCCAGCACCCTCTGTAGTTGACATTGTTTATCATGTCGAATTCCTCAACAGAGGACTCATGGGATCTCTTATTATTACTTAAAACGCCTGTCGTTCAATCAGTCTTTAAAGAATCAAATTGTCAGATACTAAGAGCATTCTCACCAGCTCCATTGACCACATAGTCTACCCTACCAAACCTATCGATGGTTGTATTGTAAAGATTCTCGACGTCTTCCTCTTTGGAGATATCTGTTGGTACAGCAATGATCTGGACATCTTTGGCAGCCTCTACAATGGTTTTCTCTGTATCTTTGAGTTTGTCGGCGTCACGGTCGACTATAACAATCCTCTTGCATCCTTCACGAGCAAATGATAAGGCTGTCTCACGGCCAATACCTTGCATTTCGTTAGCTGAATATAGCAAAAGTTACTAGATTCTCACCAGAGGCAGCGCCTGTCACGAGTGCAACGCCATTAAAGATCGACATTTTGCTTCTGATACTTTGAGAGTCTGTTGAGGATGCCTGTGAAAGCCTGGATACTGAGGGGAAAGTCCGTAAGTGGCGATATCGTTGTACTTCTTATCTCAGAGTCACATAGAAACCTCCCAACCAAGATGGATACCATACGTGGGCTTGGCGCAACATTCGAAACCTATGACGCTAAGCTCCAACGTTATCGTTATCAGGAGCTTATCTTATCACGATCGATAGTGGGGTGCCTCCAACGGTTGGGGTCGGAAATTGGAAGTGTTCAGTCATCCAACTGCAGGGTAAGGCAGCTTGTCTTCGACTTGAGATAACGCTTTATCGACCACTCAGTGGTGATGTTGGGTCGTTAATGTGATAATCAGACAGATTAATTGTATTTCAGCTAATTGAGATCACAATATTGTTCGTTTCGTCCGAACTGGGTGGCTTGAACACTGGTTAGACGTTTGTCAATCGGAACCGCACAAGACATGTACCCCCAAGATTACTTTAATACAAGTTGCCATGTAAAAGACATTTCCCGACACCCTCAACTTGGGAGTTGACGGTTCTATGTATTTCTATTACAAACCTGATGATTAAAGAATCACCACTGGTAAAGATTAAAGGGCTTGAAGGGTACTGTTACCGAAATTCAGGCTTTCCAGGTATGGCTTTCGATGAATGAGCCGATACATCTTCTGATTGGCTGACGAGTGCCCCATCAAGTGCTCGAGCAAGCCAAAGGGCATGCCTTTGCAAAGTGAGGGAATCTTAAGCGATGTGAGATCAACAGTTGCTGCAGATAGGGCCCTGATAATAATTTGATACCAATCGCTTATCAGAAATTACTATCTGACAGCTCGGTTAGTAAAGATCAGATGGGTCGTGGCTCATCTCACACCACTGCACAGTCATCTTTGACAGGAGACTCCACCATGGCCAAGACAGTCACGCAGTGAGGCGGAATCAAGCCATATCCCCATTTTTGCCGGCGAGTTCGGCTTCATCATGGGATTCCCAAGGACCCAATTCTAATGTCTTGGAGCAGGATAACCTCAGGCCTATCTGGTATAATGAACGATATGAACTGTAGTCTTGGAAACTCCTTAGATTAAGCGACCCTCGATGAAGAGCGAACTGCCCCGCGTAGAAGCGATGGACCAATTTGGTGTCAAGCTTCGATTCTTTTTGTTGGTTGTTCTTCACAAGGCATACAGTATCAAGCAGCGAATCAAAAAGACGGCGTTTTCCGCTGATTATTTAGCATCCACAATCTTCCTTCTAGCTTCCGACTCACGATCGGCTCCGACAATACTAGCGCATCGGCTCAGACCCCGCCAAAGAAAGCTAAACCTGATTTTACATCTCTTCAATCCTTTGGACCTTTCCCCGGATTCAAAAGAAGTAAGATCGTCCTTTCCCCCGCAAAAGCCGTTACATTATCCAAAAATCACGAATTAAATCGATGTATTTTGATGCATGCAAAGTGAGATTTGGTCTTGTGGATGCCACTGCGGACGTACACCCTTGTCCGACGGTGGGGCAGTGAACTGACTTGATCGTACGTGAACTTAAACCTGGGAGGTATATAAAGAGCCTGTTGATCGCTGTCTTTTGACCGGAAGAAAGAGAAATTGAACGATTATGAGATTACCGATTACTTCTTTTACAAAATTTTTTAATCAACAATTCCGTGGGCCTGTATCCAGGAACATAAACCGGTCCTTCTACGCCACAATGAGAGCTGCGAGGTATTACGGTATCAAGGACATTCGCGTTGAGCAGGTCCCTGAACCATCAGTCAAGCCTGGACAAGTGAAGGTGAGCCTTCCTCGATATGTATAGATCGATAGATGCTAATAGTTCCAGGTTGCTCCCAAATTTGTTGGTATTTGCGGCACAGGTGAGTAGTCAACTCCAATGCCCATCCAAATGCTGACATGGTAAGATCTTCACGAATATCTTGGAGGCCCCAACTTCTGCCCAACTAAGCCTCATCCTCTCACATCCGAAAGCATCCCCGTGACACTCGGCCATGAATTCTCAGGAATCATCTCCGAAGTCGGCCCCGGCGTAACTGGCTTCGAAGTTGGCCAGCCCTGCGCCGTCCAGCCAACTCTTTTCTGTGGTCACTGCGCGGCCTGTCACACAAGCGCCGAGAACGTCTGCCATACTGGTGGCTTCCTCGGTCTATCCGGAGGCGGCGGAGGTCTTTCCGAATCAGTTTGCGTGAACGCGACGCATGTCTTTGCTCTTCCAAAAGATCTACCTCTTGAGATCGGAGCACTTGTTGAGCCGCTTTCTGTTGCGTGGCATGCCATGTCTGCTGCGCCTGAAATCAATGAGAAATCGAAAGTTGCGATTTTAGGTGGTGGACCGATTGGCTTGGCGATGATCTTGTGTCTCAAGGCAAAGGGAGTTAGTGAGATTATTGTTTCTGAAGTTGCTGCTTCGAGACAGGAGTTTGCGAGGCAGTTCGGAGCTACAAAGGTTGTGAACCCTATCAAGGAGGATCTCAATCAAATTGTTCTTGGCTTGACTGGAGGTTTGGGTGCTGATGTTGTTTTCGATTGTGCTGGTGTGCCGGCTAGGTGAGCCTTCTTCTATCAAGCTCTATAGAGATACTGACAGGGAATAGTGTCAAGGGTGCTTGCGAAGTCGTCAGAACAAGAGGCACTGTAGTGAACATCGCAATCTGGGAGAAGGAGATCCCATTCAACCCCAATTGGCTCACCTTCAAAGAGAGTGCCTACAAATCTGTCCTTGGATACCAACGGGAAGACTTCCAATCGGTCATTGATAACCTCGCTTCAGGGGCGATTAAGCCTAGCCAAATGATCACCAGAAAGATCAAAATGGAAAACATCGTTGAAGATGGTATCAATGCGTTGATCACCGACAAGGATAACCAAGTCAAGATCCTGGTTGACATCGACGACAAGTGACTTAACGGGAATGAGAGCGTCCATGAGGAGTTTACGGAGTTTGTTGGGAGCGGGCTGAGAGATGGCGAGTAGCCGTTCCAATGATAGTGTTTTTATTTCCAATACTACAAGTATGTGCTCTTGAACCCTCTTGGCGAAACCCATTCTTCTCCAATTTGGCATATATACAGCGTCCTTCGCTTTTCGCCTTAAAAGTCCATCTGAATTCCCGAACTATACAAATTGACGCTTTGAGAACGAAAGATGAATACCTTCAAAGTCGCTATCTTCATCCGAGTCCCGCTTTCGCTTTGCCGTAGACGAGTTCAAGAGTTCAGTCACCTCTGACTCTTCTGAAGTAACGGATCCATTGTCATCGTCTTCCCCTTCCTGCTGTTCATCCTCAATCGATTGTGCTGTAGTAGACGAATCTAGCTTTGGCTGACTCCGACTCTCATCCGGTTGAGAAACGATCAAGGTTTCAGCTGTCAGATCAACATAATTCCACTCGACTTCGAAGTTATTCCCAGCCAGGATGTGCACAAACCACAGCGCTAGGTTGACAGTCCAGACATCAAGGAGTCGTCTTTGGCCTCGACTGTGGTTTTTCCAGGGAATTGACACGTACTCCATCAACCCGTTATTAATGAGCTCGTTTCTTAGCAAACTCACGTCTTTTGAACTGTTGACTAGTCTCATGAGCTGATGAAAGCTAAACAAGTTGTAGAAAAAGCGACTTACTGGACTTGTCCTTCCGAGGCATAATACGAAATATGAATGCTTCTTCGCCAGTCAAGATACAACCATACCGGCACATATGCTGGATGCAGTAAGTATAAGCCTGCCTAATAGGCCAGGCGTAATTATCAGATGTCTTTCCTCGCATAAAGCTCCCAGAGTCGTCTAGGATTCCGCCTTGGAAAATGCGCTCACTCTTCCACTTTGTGGAGGGCTTGTACTCTTTTGGGAATCTCTCTTGACGATCGGAGATAACGGTACCGCCAGCCTTTGATGGGAGCGGACTCGACACAATAGACCCAGAATCTGGTTTTAACCTTGACAATGATTGTATTCTTGGACATCTTGCTTTGGAGGAACTTTGACGAGATGGTTGATGGCGCTGTTTCTCATGATCTTGGGGAGGAGATGGAAATGCCTCTTTGCCTGATGGAGGATCACCTTTGCTCCAAATGACCGGATGAAAAATATCCTGAATAGGATCGAGGGCGGCAGTGACAA
Source organism: Fusarium algeriense (assembly GCA_002982035.1). NCBI lineage: Eukaryota > Fungi > Ascomycota > Sordariomycetes > Hypocreales > Nectriaceae > Fusarium > Fusarium algeriense. The sequence continues at coordinate 4,993 of PVPY01000620.1, forward strand.
TTGATTTATTCCATTTATTAATAAGATTTTGGGTATCGGTCTCATCGGATATGACGCAATCAGTCTGTGGGTGAAGTCTCGGATATGGGTCAAGAGCTCGATCTATACGGCGTGCTTCTTGGAGCAAAAGTCCCCCAAAAATGGTCTTGAGAATATTAATGTCCTCAAACTATTCCCACTTCTTAATTTGTCTAGGCCAGTACCAAAGAGGGCTTCGAGAGTTTGTCTTGCCTTTGGGGATTCGATGGCTGAGTGATGGATTTGGGTGCGTAAGTAGCTCTAGTATTGACGTCGCAGTGGGTGAGGGCGCCATTTTGATGTGAGACAAGCAGGGATGAGGCCGCTATGCGGAATGCACCCTGAACAACTGGAATGCAACAGAGTAGCCCTTCGACAGCAACTGTTAATTCGATACAAGGGCAAATCCAGACATTTTAAAGTGCCAGAGAGTCAGATCAGGCTCTGGGTAATTCTCCTCGTTGCCATCGTGATCGCCCCCACCACAGAGCTGAAGTCTGCATATTAATATTGGTGATATCTCTGCAGCATCGTCACCCTTGTCAGCCATTCACAGGCCCCATGACCCCTCCACCACAGCTGCAATATTGCGCGGAAACTTGATTATCGCTAAAAGCGGCCCGACGCGCATACGGACGATGGCCGCTAGTTATAAGGATGCCCAAGAGCGAGGAGTAATGTTATGCCCATATTCGTCACAAACTCCTCATACCCTTCTCTCTTGTTCCTTCAAGATGCCCAGGAGAAGACAAGCCTTATCATTTCCTACGGAGCTTCCGCCATGCGACGGGCCGAAGCTCAATATCTTTCCGCATCATAAATCACGCATCAAATGGCTCGAAAGGCTTGATGAGGATGACGATGTGACCTCAAGTCAAGGCTTTGTATTCAAGGCTCTCATCCGCGGTCGTGAATACGCAGTAAAAGTTGTATGTGATGATTATGTCTTTTTCTACTTCCCTCCCTTCCAGAAGGCTTACTCACGATGGTTTGAATGGCAGTTCAAGTTCTTTGACCCCATGAGTACCGAGTACTTTTGGGGGCCACTGCTAGGTGAAGATACGTCTCTAGACGTTGCCGCATACTATACAGATCCATTTTACGCAGAATGTCGAGCATATGGTCAGATCCATGATGCGACAAACCAGAAGATTCTCAAATCAGATGTGGCTGTTGCTTGTTATGGATTCTTCTTCCTGGAACCGAAAGATCAAGAAGCTTTGGAGAATCGAAATATTGACCTTGGACTAGGTTCGGTAGATTTGGATTATCAGAGGTCCACGATCGGAGGTCTAAGAGCAAGAGCAATTGTGAAAGACATTGCATCTCCGAACAGCGGCATCACCTCGAGGAACATCGGAAAGATTCTGGGTAAGGTGGTATCAATGAATAAGGCGGGGATTTATAATATGGATATACGGATTGATAACTTCCGTGATGGGCGAGTGGTAGATTTTGGGTCTTCTTGGACTGAGCCCCATGCTCTTTTGGACTCTTTGAATCATGAAGCAGCTCTTGAGTCAAAGTTGGCAGATCGAGTCATGTTTGATCAGATGGTTGAAGATGCAGAATTAACTAACCGCCGCCGAGAGGTCAAAGCGATTCATCATATGCAACTGAGGTCACAAAAGGAACAGCAACGAAGATAATGTCTGGTCTCGCCACACATGCAGAACCAAAGGATATGTAACAATAGATAATTAGTTAGTTTCGTCTATAATAAGCGCTCCTCTTCTTCAAACATGAGCACGAAGTTGATATGATCGTAAAGATTCCTGGCACTTGTCAGCCAAGCCATCTGACTTTCGCTGGCACCACGATTGGCCAACGTCAAGATGGCTGACACCAAGATTAGCAGCGGCAGGCCTCAATTTCTATTATTAGAGACAGGTATGTACCTTGGGCGGCAAACCCCCACCTCGATGATGCAATACCGTCCAGGTCCTTAAAATATAAATCTGTCTCCCAAGTCTGGCCGATCATGGAAATTCATTTCATTGAAGCTAAAATATTAGGTCTATTATTGCCGAACTTCGGTCCAGGGCGGAATGAAATAATAGCATACGCCGTGAATAATACAGGCGATCCCATCCGCAACCCAGTGCATCCAGTGCCAACCTGGAAACCTACTTCCAACGAAAGCCCCCATACATCGCGCCGGATTCAAGCCTGCACCTCCATATCCGTATCTTGTAAAAGCACTAGCAAAGCTCATTGTCCCAACACTCAAGCCAACGAGAAACGGGCCCAAGGCTGGACCTATGATCTTGGCTTGTCTGGGATCCAAACCAACACCAAACGCGAGGAACAAGAGAAGAGTTGCTGAGACCAACTCAACGACAAAGATCTCTCGCGCAGGTACAATGTCTGTGAACAGCCAGCATCCACCAACCTTGAAGTCTCTGCCTCCCCAACTGGCTCTCACCAACAATCCTGCGAGAGCGCCACCTCCGATCTGAGCCGCAACATAGAGAATCAGCCGTGGTAGCGAACACAGTCGAGCGCAAAAAGTCGCAAAGGTGATTAGAGGATTGAAATGTGCTCCCGATATGGCACCAAACGACGTGATGAAGAGCGTTATCAAGATGAGGTTCGAAATGGAGCCTATCAGTGGCCCTAGGAAGGAAGCGTTGTCAAAGCTTCCGAATCGTTGTGTTGGAGCAGCAGGAGTGATGTCTGGTGAGAGGTTTACCCAAATGGTGATGTACACGAATAACAGAGTGCCTGCTTCATATCAGTTCCCGGATACACCAAAGCTTGGGGGTTGAGGCGAAATACCAATTCCTTCAATAAGTGCCGCTTTCCACAGATCCAAGCTTTTGATCGGCCGCATGTCCATCAACTCCCAGAACGACATATGTGGTGTTGCATCTGGTGCATGATGCAGTAAGTGGCCATCGTCGGATATATAAGACTGGTTTGCGCCAAGTCTTCCAGCGAAGGGTTGACTGTTGCTTCGGTAGTGAGGAGCCGAAGGCTCAGAGCTGGGTCGTGCCTCGACGTCGCCGCCAGGGCTTGCCTTTCGGCGGTTCGTTACTCCCATTTTTCGCAAAGTGCTCTGTGACTTAGTGTCGGTTTCGGCGTGGATGAGTTTTGGGGAGTTTGGTGCCCATCCAAATTAGACGTTGAGGCTCGCACTTTTTACAGGTGAACGCTTCTTATAAAGCGACAGCAATGGATCTTTGCGAATAAGGGCGAGATTTCACCGACATTGTATTATAAGAAGTTTCGTAATTGAGGTCAAACCCGTCAAGGATCTTACGAGAGCCGCTACTAGCGTCTTACACATAATGACAGAGGATGACTAACGCTGACTGACCTGAATTGAACATGGTTTAAAACCAGCCGAGTGGAAGACATTAAATTGATGGTAAGCCGATGAAAATAATGGATCTTCTCTATGCCGACTTTTCCGAGCTAATTGTGACGCGATAAATTATTGGTGATATGTTACTGCATACCATATTTTCGACTGTAAAGGTCATAGCTTCTCTATCTTCGAACCATGCAACAACCACTTGACTCCTTCTACTGTATTCTTCGTTCTTTTCTCGACGTGTTTGGTCAATTGAGGAAAGAACTCCCAAAAATGATGAGGCAGACCAGGATACAAATCCAATCGTGTAACAATACTCTTCTCATTGAGTATACGCTCGTAAATGATACTCTCATCCCTCAAACCGTCAATTCCACAGACTTGGAAGTACGTTGGAGGGATACCGGAATGTCCAGATGGATGAACAGCAGGAACTGCGATCGGCGAGTTGTAATCTGGCTTATACGCAGCTGCAAAAAAGTCAGTCACGCCCGGAGTAATGTCGCGGGTTTCTTACCAACAAAAGCCTTGGCTACATCTTCTGGAGGTATAGTTACGTCCTTGTTCTGCTCATGACTGACGTAGTCGTCTTTGTACTTCTCGGGGACGAAGGGAGGGGGAAGAAGGGGTCCAACACTGAGAAACTGGCCGGTCACCTTCGCTGGGGATCCAAGGTCGCGGTTTAGATAAACAACACCATTGGCGATGGTTGCACCAGCTGAGGAACCACCAATAATTATACCCGCGGATGATGATGCAGATGGGTGAACCTGACTGGGATTCTGGGCGATCTGCAGCGGGAATTGTCAGTTCGCGACGCACAATTGGTTGATGAGAAGTCATTGCATACCCATTGTAAAGCATCAACTCCATCATGAATTGCCTGAGGGAAAGGATGCTCCGGCGCAAGGCGGTAATCCAGGCTGACGATGATGATGCCAGCCTTGAGGGCCAAGACCCTGTTGGATTCCATATCATCATGACGAGTACCTAAACAATAGCCGCCGCCGTGAAAGAATAGAAGAATGGGGAGCTCATTCTCTGCCGTAACATTCGTTGGAGAATAAACATATGCGAGAATGTTGCTACTATCACGAACGGGGATTTGGATATCACGCTCCGTCAAGCCTGGAGGGGGTCCTCCAACCGCATCTCGTGCCTCATTTTTGTGCTTATTTGATACAATTCGAAGTGTTGGTATGTCAATATTGGCCGGAAGCGGCGGAGGACTGGCGGATTTTGAGATCTGTTAGTGGCGTTGTTAGTGCTCTTGTCGGACTTTTGGTGGGGAAGGGCACATGCCTTGATGAACTCAGGATCTGGTTGAGCACTTGCTAAGATTTCTTCTTTACTAAGAGTCATTTTAAACCGCTTCAGGCAAGGAGTATAATTGATTTGGTGGTCCTAAGTCAAAGCGGCTTCGAGAACTAAATACAGCTGTCATTAGACTGGCCCGTCACCCACGAATCTTAACCACGGTGATTGAAAGACCGCGTTCACCGTGCCCACTCAAGACCTGCACTAAAGAACGAGGCGTAACAAGGGTCTTCCACCGACCACAATCACCAGTGAGCGTATCAGTAGCCGGCTCGGGACCCCCCACTTCCCCCATTTCCCCGCAAAATGCAAACCTGGGGAGATCCTAATGCAACCAATTTGACCATTTTCTTTCAACATCATTCGTACGCTTGACAATACAGCATTCTCTAAGTTACGACGACGTTGGCAGAATTAGTGATATCCGGCCATGTCCAGTCCAAACATAACACAACATGAACCTGACTGTGTAGCTCCACATGAGCCATGGAAGGGTCATCGAGCTTGTCTTGAATGCCGACGGTAAGTACTACTTTATCACATACTTACCTTGTAGCTTCTTGTGCACGAACTGACTCATGGGTGTCCACTTGATATATAGAAAGAAGACAAGGTGTAAGTAGCCCCATCCATGTCTGAACGCAATCTGACCATGTTTAGGCGACATGAAGAAGCCGAATTGCGGTTTGTGTGTACGCACCGGTGGATCATGCACATTTCCCACGAAACGAAAGAAGCCCCAACGGCGTCGCCAGGAAAGTCAGACTGACTCACAGAAGCTTGGTACGAAACATCTGAGGCTGTTGACGATATCTACTGACTTGCAGCAGAGCGTCTCGTCAGTTTGCTTGAATCGCGACTTGGAGAAGGTCAGGACATTGAAATGTTACTGTCGCAGACCGAACAGCTTCCCATGATCGACTTACATACACCAAACTCTCTTGACAGGGCGAGAGACGATAGCAACGATGAGTCTCGTTCAGAAATCATTGTCGTAGACACAAGCAATATGAGAGACTCGACTTCTCCAGCGTCAACCTCTCGCTCAGATGGAGATGCGAGCTGGTTGGGTCTACCGGGAGAGGTCCTGACAGACCTCGTCAATATCTTCTTTGCCAAGATCCAAGGATGGCTTCCGCTCCTCCATCGACCGAGATTCTTCAATTGCTTTATGAAAAATGACACCTTTATCAAGCGAAACTACTCCGACAATGAAGCTTTACTTCTTTGCGGCATGTTTTCATTAGCTGCTCGTCACTCGACACATTCTCATTTCCAGGACATTCCAGCACCAGATCGTGGGCAGGCTTTTGAAGAACAAGCCAGTGCATATTACGAAAAGAGCCAATCTCATCAAGTACCAAACCTGGAGTCCCTCCAAGGCTGCATCTTGTTGGCTGTCTGCAGATATGCTTCTGGTCCGTCTTACCGCGCGTGGATACTTGCTGGTGTTTGTGTGCGGCTAGCCTACGATCTCAATTTGTGCAATATGGACGAGCAAGATGATTCAAAAGATTGGTCGATACTGGAAGAGCAGCGTCGTGCGTTTTGGATCACGTGGGAACTTGACACTTTCGGATCCCTTATGGCAAGGCGTCCAAGCTCTATCAACCGTTCAATGATGGCAGTGAAACTTCCTGTAAGCGATGAAGCGTGGTTCACAGATCAACCAGTCGCTTCACCGGTTATCGATCCCAGACCGTCTGAATGTTGGAAGATTCTTGTCGATTCACCGAATCAGGATCCACGGGCATGGTTCCTTGTAGCCAACATGCTCCAGAGTATCGCAAGTGAATTTGCTGCGGGTCGGTTTACTTGCCAGCGCGATAAAGAAGAGCTCATTGACGCTATCACATGTCTTTCTCTTGTGTTATCACAGCGCTTTGGTCTGGAGACTTTGGAACAACCGACGGTTACAGAAGATGCTGCAAGGCATAACTGGATTATTGGGATACACTTGATGTTGACATGTGCACGCACAACCATTCAAGCCAGTTTCAAAACTCATCTTCCAGAAATGTTCAATCTGCCACGACATCTGTCGCGGATTTTTTATCATTGGTATCCAGATTACATTCCTTTAAGCCAACCTTTTCTTGCTTGTTGTCTACTATCAGATCGAGCGTATCCATCAAAAGAAGGTTCTCATGCTCCTACAGGTTACCATAATAGTGATCTGGTAAGTCTGGTCCTGTCACAATACGCCTCTGTATGGAATCTTGCCTCAGTTGTAATAGGTATGTCTTCCACTCTTCATTGATATTGTATACTAACCAGACAGACCTGAGAGCCTCACTGATGCGTCGCGACAATGATACATCATTTGAGAAGCGATTTGCCTTATTCTACCCTCCACGAGTTTCCACTGCAAACTCTGATAAGCGAAGCCATGTCCAGTCCGACAATCTAGGGGGAATAGTTGAGGAATTGAGAGGGAATGACAAGGACCCGGATGAGAATGGCTCTAATCGTGGTCAACTACTCCAACCCAGTGATCTAGGAGATGCAGAAACTTTAATGGCAGAACTTGCGAGTCTTTCTGGTCAAGGATTTTCCAGATATATGCAAGATGGTCAGCAGGATTGGAGTGAAGGTCTTTCTCTAGACTATCTCGGCGATGGTCATCAACATCTCAATTACCTACAATTGTAAGAGGTTTGATCACACATGATAGAGCGTGCAGAACAAGGTTGCAAATTGACCGAATTATCTTGAACCGGTAATATCAATTGAAATGAAAATTGTCGTCAAATTGTTGAATTGCAGAGCGGCATAACTGCGATATGACGATATGAGGTATAAGTCAGTGAATAAGATAGCGGAATCACAAAGAGAATTAGCTTTGACGGGCTTCTTTGCTACAGTATCATACACAGTCAATGGTAAAGTCCAGGCGCAGGAATAGCTTCGGTTCGAGGCGAGACATCTTTAGGTCGCATATCACAGAACATACTTCAAACTACAGCACATGATGATTTCAACTTCGATTAAGCTATATATGCTAGTCTTCACGTACATAAGACTCTGAGATCCAGACGAACCTCAAGGCACTGAGTTCTACTATCAGGCAGGCAAATTTCAGAGCTTAGAATTTTCTTCATGGCTCACTTCTGCAACTTCACGCCGCTTTTCATCAACTTCCGAGGTATCAGAACCACTCTCGACAGGTGCATCAATGCGTGCGTCAAACTCGGATGCTTGCTCTTTGATGAAGAAGCATGCTGTTTCTCGTTAGGTATTGTTTCTCTAAAGTGGCAAGAGAACTTACAGATTAGCAAGAGAGCACAGAAAGAGGCTGAAGCAATCCAAGCATTCCTAAAAGCAATAGTGTATGCTCTCTTCAGTCCACCGACGGCGGCTTGGGCGATCTGAGGTGTAATACCAGGCACAGCAGCAACCGCCTCTTTGTTCTGTGCAGCTAGACCTTGAATAAGTGCAGGAAGAGATGAAGGGGGCAGTCCTAATGGTAGCGTCGCTGCTGCAATCTTCTTGGGAAGTTCCTTGTCCAAAGCGTTATGAAAAACGGCATTGTTGATTGCCAAGCCAATCGTTCCTCCTAGACTTCTGATCGAAATCATAAGAGATGAAGTAAGTGCAATCAGTTGCGGAGTCGTAGCGAGCTGTGCCGATACCATGGATAGAGGAAGAATAGAGGCAAGGGCTATACCGCCAACCAAAGGGTATACCCAGAAGGCATAGCGAGGGGTATCAATATCGGATGATGCTAGAAGGATGAAGAAGACGAGCAGAAGGAGTGCACCAAGTACGAGAGGTGGCCGCAGGGACTTGCGTTTAGAAGACCATAAGCCAAAGATAGGGGAGAAGACTGAAGTTGTGATAAACACAAGGGCAAAGTTTGTGCCAGCTAGGAGAATGTTGGTATCGTAGATAAGGGATACCTGGAAGGCAAAGTAAGAATTGACTGATAAGAAGCAAATGCCTTCAACGAAAATGACAAACATGGCGATGGCAAAGTTTCTGTGTCTCCAAAGGTCATGGTGAAGGACACCGTCCTTTTTGAAACGCCACTCATATGTGATGAAAAGAATCAAGGCTATGATACCGATGATGAAGGGTGCGAGAATATTGGCACTGTCCCAAGAGTATGGGTTTTTAGACCATGATAGGGCAATGCAGAAGAGGACAAGGGCTGGTGTGAACAGTGCATATCCTACCCAGTCGAGACTCTTGAGCTTTTGGGACCTGGTGAGAGTCACCTGCAACTCCCGAGGTGGAGGATTATAACCGATAAAGCAGCCCAGAGATGCAATGGCGTACAGACCAGCTGTTATATACCAGAAGATGCGATAATTAGAGATCTTACCATGCTGGAGTAATCCGCCACCCATGAATAGGGCAAGAATAGCTCCAAGGCCGGCAGATATGTTTCCAGCTGCTTGAGCCATCGGTCTTTGTCGACGAGGAAGAATCTCAGATATGACGGCGATTGAAAGCGACTGGCACCCATAATTGATAGACATAATAGCGAACCCTGCAATGAGGGTACCAGAATCTGTTGCCCTTGACACAATGATACTGCCGGCAACGCCAGTGAGTGGTAGAAGAACAAGGGCGGTCTTGCGACCCCAGTAATCAGCGGCTTGGCTGATGGGTGGATTTAGGACGACGGTGAAGATGGTGATGCATTGTGAGTACCAGACTGTTGAGTTCGTGTCGCCTACAGCTTGGCCCATATAGTTTGCCAAAAGGCCTGAGCCGACGAGTGAAACGAGCTGTGCAAAATAGATTATGTTGACAGCCTGGTTTGTTAGCTTTGGTGGTTTACGGGAGGAGGTAGACTGACGATGAAGCAGATGATGGTTTTGGCGTGGATCCGAGTAGGTCCTTGCTCTGAGAGAGCATCGATGGAGGATGGGGAAGCCATGTTGCTCAGGGTGTGAAGGTGAAATGCTTGAGGGATCCTGGAACGAGGTGGGATTATGTTTACATATATGCAATCACAAGCTGCAGACATCCGTCTTCAATTGCCGGTGGCTGAAGGGATATAATGGTTGTTACGCTATTTGGCAAAGCTATCGGAGGAGAATGCGGGAAAACAGATAGAAGTGCTGACAGGTGACGACTCTCTCCAGCCGCAGATTAGTTAGTTCTTCCCCAGGTTTGCCCCAGGTCGGTTAGAACAATATCTGGGGTAGTGTCGAGATGTGATGTGGAGCCGGTCTCCCGGGGTTTACAGGTGGCCGGTGACCGTTGATCAGCTTCAGCCCTTTGGAATACGATTGGCTTGTTTCTTACTTTGAACGAACGGCCTTTGGTCTAGACCTTTCCTGCTTTGGATTGGGGTACTCGACAGCTCTCTCCAAACACCTCGGCTTCTCGACAAGTCGGCAACTTATGACCAGATCAAAACGAAAACCTTGCACTGAGATGATTGCCTGCTAGCAAGGTTACCGAAGCTGACCAAGAAATTAGAAATAGGGTACATTGGTCTCATACCTCCTGACATTTGAGGCTAGTGTACAGAGTAAGGCGCGGGGCTTTGGTGACTAGCTACACGGAGTCGCGGTATTCTGCATCCCGCGAATTATTCTGAGAGTTGCTTGGTATACTTTAAATGCGAAAGAGCGAGGTGGTTTGTCGCGAGATCAGACGAAAGTGCGATGTGAGTCTCGTTGCCATATGATACACTGGAGATCACGAAATGCTGGCAGCGGTCGTAAGTATAGGTTCCGATACCATGTTCTTCCCCATCGAATCCCTCAGGCTAAATCTAGCATGACTATCACGTTGCACACCATACTGCATAATTTCGGAGTTATAGCAGACAGATAGATGTCAATGCAGCCATGATCATACACTGTATAACTTGAAAGCTGTCAATTCTACATTTCTAAAGCTGAAACAACATTGAGGCTATTCCAAGCTCTACAGTTGTGGCTTTGGTCCCAGCTCCTTTGGATCAAAAGTAGTCGATATTCCCATTTCTTTCGCCATATGGGCAAACATTCCGCTTTTATCGTTCGGATCATTTATCATCTTGAAGAAAGCCTCGCGTGCGGCGACATCCTCAGAACTGAAGCCCTTCAACCTTAAAAGGTTTGCAGTCGACAGAGGATCAGTAATATTTGTGTAGACATCACGTCTTGCTTTGGCGTACTCATCCAGAACACTATCGGGAGCATTTTCGGTCAAGGTCTCAATCAAAACTTTGGCCAGATGTGCGGCGTCCAATATGCCGGTGACTAATCCCAGACCTCCAACGGGATTGTTGAGCTAGACGATGTTTAGTGAAAAAAAGGCAGGAATGACAGGGAAGAACTTACATGAGCAGCATCGCCGGCCAGTACAATATTACCAACGCGATATTTGGATACACATCTCTGATGGATGGTATACGGAGCAGCCTGGAGATAGATCACCTCATCAGTATTCCCTGGTAAAATTCTGGCAACTCTTTCCTTGATGATTGGAAGAACAGCTTTGTCCGTAATGCCCTCCCCATCAGGACTTTTAACAAAAGGAACGCTTGTAGCAATCCTCCACAACTTTCCCTGTCCACGCCTGACTACAATTGCCCAATCTGTTGGATGAACGATGAAATTTCCTGATTTCCAACCGAATTTATCTAGATCGTAAAGAATGTTGACTGCAATGAGGCGTACGTCCGGCCAAGTGTATCCTTCGAGTGATATGTCAACAGACTTCCTGACCGCGCTCCGACCACCGTCAGCTCCAACGAGATATCGACTGTTGAAGCTCAGTTCTTGACCATCAATCGTCCGTCTCACGTAGACAGTGACAGAATCACCGTGGTCTTCCGCACGAGTGAAAGAATGGTTGAAGATAACCGTTCCATTCCCAGTGTTGTACAGATAGTTGAGGAAGATATGTGACATGATATCTTGCCCAATCATGGCAGCACATAGATTAGGGTTCCCATCTGGCGGAGGGTTAAACTCTGCGAGAATCTTTGCTGTATCGTTTCCGTCACGCCAGGAGAATCCTTCGTCTGATCTATGACCGTAATCAAGCACATCTTGGAGTATCCCCGCTTTTGCGAACTCGAGGCACACCGCTGGAAGTTGTCTGACATTGATAAATGTTAGTTGAGCGATGCTGCATGAATAACATGACTTACACGCAGGCTCTTGGACTGCGGGAAATGCCCTCTGCTGCCTCGATTACGGTGACCTTGATTCCCTTTTGTGCAAGAAGCAAGGCTGTGAAGAGGCCGACTGGGCCAGCGCCTATGACAATGACGGATTGGTCGGTCATTTCTGGGTGTATAGAAAGCACTGATGGTTGGGGAAGGACTTGATGAAAGCAAATTCTGGGCTAACTTTCTTGGTGTGATCGAGAGCTTAGGCACAGCAGCCTCAGCTACATAAAGACTGACAAAGCTTCATTAACTGATTCATTGCAGCTCGGGGCTCTCATGGTTGTGTGGGGCCGGTCCAAAGGTGCGGTGTCCGTTGTCGCCGGAACACCGTCCCCACTTATCTGATAGTTTCATTCATCGTAACCAAGGGCCCGAGACTTGAGGAGCAGCTTCTTTGAGAAACGGACTTAAATTCTTCGCGCATCGATAGGTAGGTTTCTTCCGGTTGTGCCGGTGGTTGCATGGGTGGCGATAGATGCATCAGTTTTAAACTCCCTCGAGTTTTGCATGAGACACTCAAACATCAAACGTGAAACGGAGGGGCTATGACAGGGAACGGGTTTGCGGCACGGTGATACCTTTTTCCGGTTACCCTACAGTCGTGATTTTGCACGAACGACTCCTCTGCGCCCTTTGAGGTCATGGTCAAACATACCATGTTGAAAGTGCAGAAGCACAAACTTCCAATATCGATATAAAATATATCAGTATAGGAAGTACTTAGATGATTTTACGTTCCCGTCAATGAAACTTCGGGAAGCTTGTTTGTTATCTTTTTCCAAGACATCAAATTGAGATATCAAGCCACTTCAGCAACACACAGACGATTAGGCCAAATTGGATCTAATTGGGGCTATAACTTCCGACTTCGAAGATGCATATCTAGAAGTAAGTAGGTATGGTAAGATAACATACTGGCTGCAATTTATTCGACCACCTGAAGTCCTCCAGCATTATTCACTGTTGTAATTGACTTTATCAGATAAGCTTGAAAGCGATAAGCATAATCTCTTATCGCAGCTTTTGACTGGTGCAGTGATGACGCTAGGCCTCTCTTGGCTTAGCTTTCGATGACAGGCTGAAGACTGCGCGTGGGGTCGCCCCCCGCCAATCAACCGCAAGCCATCTCGACGATGCTCACCTCGGGTGCAGGGGCAAGATAAGGCCGTAGGTGAACTACCAGCCAAACATTCCAACCCCTTACAAGGCACCGACCAACAATCACATGCGATGAGTTCCTGAGACACGAGGTAGGTGATCTATCTATCGTCGGCTTAATGAGGCGTCATGCTGACATTACCTGGAATTTCACGAGCTGATCTCAATTGATCTAACGTAAAGGTTATACAACAGTGGCATGACTACTGATATGTCTTCTTCAAAGCTTAAATCAGTCATATTCAATGTACCGCGTTGGACTGTCTAGTAGTTTCTTTCACCTGGGCGAGTCCTGACGGCAACATTCCGCTAGTCCCGTTATCTTGGTGTCGATCTTGGTTGATTTCTGTCCAACCAGACACCTTGAAGCTAGAGATAAGAAATCTAAGCCACGTCGCGCTGAAGCAACGTTATCTTGTACCTTATTTCTTATCTCGCGTTGTTTCGCCGTAAAAGGAAAAATTGTCCCGATACAGTTATGATAACCATTTCTTGGCAAAACACTAGGTTGTGTCTGAGATATCGAGATCCATGGCTTCAGAGGGTAACATTTAAATAAAAAGGGATGCAAGATAGAGCAGATTTTAGTTCTAGCAGCAGACAATTTGTTCGACAGCTCAAATTGATTCACAATGGCTGACATTACACCAGTCACCGAGTGGCCTGACTACAATGCCGACCCAACTGGCGGCAACCCTGTCACCCATGATTTGAATGCTCCTTATGACAAGGTAAGTCACTTGTACATGATTGCGCTGAATTTGTAATTACAGTGGTGCGACGCGGTGGAATAGCCGTCTTTGCGCCCAGGCATGCGGCATCAAAACACCACATTCTCAAATGGCTAAATGCTAACGCTATCATGTTTTACAGGGCGATCTGGCCTGGATGCTCATTTGCACGATTCTTTGCTGGCAAATTACTCCCGCTATTGGCTTTCTTTGTAAGTACCTCGCCGCATCGACGTCCGGCTTCATATACTGACTGACGACCCCCAGACGCCGGTATGCACCGAAAGAAAGCCGCACTGACGATGGTCCTTCAATCACTCTTCTGCGCTTGCGTTGTAGGGATTCAATTTTGGATATACGGCTATTCTTTGTATCAATCTCGCACGACAAATCCAATGCTTGGTGACTTGTCCCTCGCTGCATTCCACAATGTCCTTGCGCAGCCATCGATTGCGAACGCTGATATCCCAGAAATTCTATGTATGTATTGAAGATTGTAACTCAATGTTACTCATTCCCTGCTGACTATTACTTGCTCCAGATGCGATCTTTGGAGTTACTTTCGTCACCGCCACTGCTATGATTTTGGCTGGAGCTATGCTTGAACGAGGCAGGCTTTGGCCTAGCATGGTGTTCCTTCTCTGTTGGACAACATTTGTGTACTATCCGTATGTTATTGGTCGTCCCACTGTCTCCCTTCAGGCTGAAGCTCATCTCGACTCACCTCGAACCATTCTAACACGTGGTATTATAGTCTCGCTTACTGGGAATGGAATCCAAGCGGATGGCTCTTTAATTTAGGATTATTTGATTTCGCTGGCTCAGGTCCAGTCCATATTGCCTCCGGGTTTGGTGCTCTGGCTTGGTCACTTATGCTTGGACCTCGAATTCCCGACGCCACGGTTACCGATCGAAAACAGGCTATACACTACAAGCCCCACAATCCACTGCTAATGGTACTTGGTACTGTGCTTATCTGGTTCGGCTGGTTCGCCTTCAATGGTATGTTTGTCGCAACTGAAACCTGTGACCGAAAGCTAACTTTCACCCCTTAACTTAGGTGGTAGCACCGCAAACCTTAGTCTTCGATCGATTTACGTCGTTGTCAATACAAACTTCTCGGCTTGTGCTGGAGGAATTGCCTGGGTTCTGCTTGGATACCTGCATACCCGAAAGTTCTCCTTGGTCGGCTTCTGCAGCGGTATCATCGCGGGACTGGTTGGTATCACTCCCGCTGCTGGATTTACGCTCGTTTATGTGGCGCCCGTGATCGGAGGCGTTACATCGCTGGTGTGCTTTTACTGTGTGAAGTACAAGTACATCCTGTCGGTTGACGATGGGCTCGATATCTTCGCCATCCACGGCATCGGTGGCGTTATCGGCGACATCCTAACTGGCCTTTTCGCGACAGGATACGTTCCTGCATTAGATGGAGTATCAGGAGATGCTTATGAAGGTGGATGGTGGGATGGTAACTATCGTCAACTTGGTCTACAACTTGCTGGTGCTGTGACCTGTGCCGCTTGGTCATTCGTCATTTCATGCATTCTGCTTTTTGTTATCGGCAAGATCCCTGGTCTGCACCTTCGAGCTAGCGAGGAACACGAGATCAGAGGCCTTGACTACAAGTATTTGAGCGACATGGACTGGGAAGACCACTATATGAACGGAGGTATTACACCTATCACGGAGGGGACGCCTGTTCGCGTTGCCACTCCGCAGCAGCAAACTGGAGAGAAGAGTGATGAGAGGAAGGTTGACTAAGTTGAGACAATTTGTCAAAATATTGTAGCGCGAGTCCTTAGTTATTTGGATAGTATAAGAAATCTGAATTGTAACAAGTCCGAGATATGTACACATGTTAATTCACAGCGCCCATGCGAGGTGAGATATTGCAAACATACACTACAACTCTTCTAATCCTACCTAAAGATATCCTAAATTAGTCAGGGATTCATGTAAAAACTGACCAATCTTATCCTAAAACTATACAATGCTATTACAAGTCCTCCATTTTGACTTGTAAAGACACATCGGTGGGATGGAAACGTAATGATGTAATGGGTGATCAAATTAAGTGAACCATCATTATTTAATACACAAGGTACAAAGACAAAAGTCAAACAAATAGACAATCTCCAAGACATATCCGTGCCATGAAACAGACTTCGGGTATCATCAGACTAGTACTTGTACATAAATTGATAAGATGATTATGCGTGTTTATCCGACTCGTTAATAATATTACGGAAGGATTGATCCGTGGTGAAGGCGACTGGCATTCGAGGGCTGGTTAATTGTCAAGAGTGAAGCCTCTCGCTAACCACCAAGGCTGAAATTCCATGTCAACCGACTGAATCCGGCTTAAGCATTGGGGTTGGTGTTAGCGCCAGAAGCAGTAGCAGTGTCATTTCGAGCACTCTGTCCATGTCCGGGCTTCGTGTTAGGGCCTTCAGGAGAGATTGGCTCATTGATATCCCTGATACGTAGACCAAGACGAGCAGGGTCAATGTTGCGATGACCCCAAAGAAGGAGAGCTCCAAAGACAGGCTTTGCGATGAGGTCGAGAATGCCATAAAAGACGGCTTCAGAGTCAGGGGCGATTAAGTTTCCGCCCTCACATACGCCCCAGGCAATGGGATAGAGGATCCAGACGATGGCAGTGAGAGAACCGCACATGAGAAAGGTTCGACCGACATCAGGACCAATGTGCTGGGCGTGCTTTCTGGCTTCGAAACCCAATACATAGACGATGTATACCAAAGCAGCGCAACCTTAGTCGTGTTAGTCGTGGTGGTGTCACAGCGGGGAGGGTAGCCTACCAAACGCGAAATAACCCCATTTGTATGAACTCTTCACCAGAGCACCAACTAATCCGGTTACGATCATAACCCAGTCAACTAGTATGACCCAAAGAACTGTTGGCCAGGGCATTCCAGCCGTGAGTAGCAAATCGGTCCTTGTACGGTGTTAGTTGAGGATATTCTGGGTTGGGACTTTGCATGCGAAGCTCACAACAACAATGGTGTGGTGAGAAACCAGTCGATATAGCGAACGTAAAAGATCTCTCTGTAATATCCTGCTACATGGTGATTACTTCTACGGAATTCGACGGCGATGGGAGTCCATCCCAAGTTCGACGCCATGGAAAAGTATGCGATAGAAGCAATCATTGTAATACCAGCAGTAATGTAGCTAGCGAATTTGATTAGAAAAGCGCATTACACATTGCTTTCAGATACTATAATCTTTCGCTGAAAGCATATTGTGTTACTTCTGTGTTGCGGAGTGACGAGGCTTCAAATACGCGACTACCAACAACAGGGCAACTCAACGTCCGTAAACCCTGAACACGGGAAGAGAAAAAGGGAATTGAAAATATCAATTAGCGATTGACTTACTGGAAAATACGATCCGTGCGAGGCTTTCTCATTCCAAGGCCAAGGAATGCAAAGGTTGAGACGGTCATGACGGCGTAAACCTGTTCAACTTGTTAGTATGCACCCAAAAAAATAATGGGAGGGAAATACACACAGCCCAGTACCAGTCAGAGCCTCTGACGGTAATGTTAATGTCGCTGCGCTGGCCATTGACAATGTCAGCTGTAATTGTTGGTCAGTATGTTGAAGAATTTGGTTGGGAATGGAGGCGTACGGTTAGCTTCAAGCGCACCGTTATGTCGGGCGTAAAGGTGATCAGCCATGGTAAGCAACGGTCAATTAACGTTAAAAGTAGCTTCGTATTCGTGCAACGAAAAATGCTATGTTACTAGCCAAGAAGATGACAGGCATGTCAAACCCTTAAATGCAGCCAAGCATCTTTCCCATGTTTTCCAGATCTACTTCAATGACTTCATATCCGACCCTCCCGAAACACGACGGATATAACTGCCGAGTAATCGTCATTGTAAAAAGAAACTGTTACGTTGATCAATATGCGCTGTCAAAATCCACGATTGATGCTATAGAGTCTATGACGTTTGCTGACACCACCACTAGGTTTAACATGGCATCAACTGACCAAAACCGTTGCCGGTAGCCGTAGCATGAAGTGGAAGGTTCCACGGTAGTTTAACTGGGAATTGTAAGGCTGGTTGATGTATTTGCCGAAAGTGATGACGGATTGAGGTCAAGATAGGAATATTCAATGTAACGCGATGGGATCGACGTTTTGGTGGGGTTTGAGATGATCAGATCGAGATACAGTCTAGGACAGTGCATGAGAAATATTGAGAGTCCGGTTCTTTCCGATCAGATAGTTGCAATACTGTTGTTCGATTTCACTGGATCAAGGACAAGTAGTATTGGGTCATAAAATTAGTTGAGTTTCATTCTATTAAGTAGTTCCTCGCACAAACAAAATAGGTCAATCGAAACCTATGCTCGCTAATTGGCAGCAACAAGAAGATAGTAATAAGCCAACAAAATCGCAACCAAAGCTCCCAAGAAACCCTGGAACAGAGTCAAAGACGAATCATTCATCTTATCAAGTCCACCCTTGGGAGACTTGGCAGTATCCTTCGCCCAAGGAATTTGATGGTTCTTGAAACCCGAATCCTTAAGAATCTGCTCAGCAACAATCTTACTACCAGCAATACAGACAGGAACACCAGTTCCAGGATGTGTACTGGCGCCAGCAAAGTACAAGTTCTTGTACTTGGAGTGCTGAGTACCAGGTCGAAAGGCGAGAACGTTCATGATGGAGTGGCTGAGACCGAGAATGGCGCCCCTGTCGAGATTGAACTTTTCTTGCCATGTGAAAGGAGAGTTGATGATTTCATTCTCGATAAGGGGAGCGATATTTACACCTATTCTAGCGCGCATTGTGGCGATGACCGTGTCACGGGCGAGAGCGATCATCTTATCCCAGTCTTGGGTTGTCTCGAGACCACCAGTATTTCCAGACTTGGACAGACCTCGATGTGTTCCTTCAGAGTCTGACAAAAGATGACCGACAGGGACGAGAACAACGATAGTATCCTTGCCCTCAGGAGCAGCTGAAGGATCAATGCGCGAAGGAACATTGACGTAGAAAGAAGGTTCCGAGGGAATCAAGTGCTCCTTGAAGATACTGTCAAAAGACTCCTGGTACTGATCCGCAAGGAAAATGTTGTGAGCGGTGAGTTCAGGAATGATCTTGGAGGCAGACCAGTAGAAGGAAATACTACTGCAAGAAGTCTCACGTTTTGATAGTGAGTCTGCGTAGCTGGACTTGGGCAGAAGGTTGTTGTAGGTGTAGACAAGATCGGCGTTGGAAATGACAATGTCTGAGGGCAAATATGTGCCGTCGCTTAGGACGACACCGTTTGCCTTGCCGGTTGCTTGGTCGATAGAGATGGACTTGACGCCTGTTGAGAGACGGTACTCAACACCCAGACGTGTTCCCACGTTGACCAGAGCCTCGACGACCTGCAACTGTCAGTAAGGAGCTCATTATCCGAGTTGGGGACTAACCTTGTGAAAGCCACCTCGAGGATACAAAATACCCTCAGCAAGCTCAGTATACTGAAGCAAGCTATATGTTCCCGGCGCATCAAATGGACTCATACCCATATACATACTCGCAAAGGTAAAAACCCTCCTCAACCTCTCTGTCCAAAAATACTTGCTCGCTCTTGTCCAAATACTCTCCAGCGGATGAATATTAAACAGATTGAACAAAACCTCTGGTCTCGCCAAGCTCAAAATGCTAGGAAAGTTTCTTCTCAGCACAGACTCAACACTGACCTCATAGTGTCGATGCGACTCCTGAAGAAACCCAAGATATCTCTCAAAACCATCGATGCCTTCAACAGCTTTAATGGCTTTCTTCATCTTGGTGAGATCAGTGGACATTTCAAAGGATGAACCGTCGCCGAACCAGATGTTGTAGTTTGGTTCGCATTTCAAGAGTTCAATTCCTTCGGCGGTTAGAGATGTTCCTAGGTCTTGGAAGATCTCGTGGAAGAAGCGAGGGAGGAGGAGAAGAGATGGTCCTTGGTCGAAACGCTGAGGATGTTAGTGGGCGTAAATAGAGTGACATAGTGACATACGTGGCCATCGTTGTGGATTAGAGAACATCGTCCACCGGTAAAGTCATTCTTCTCGAGGATAGTGACTTTGAAGCCAGCTTTGGCGAGTCTGGCAGCAGTAGAAACACCGCCGACACCAGCACCTGTCATTATCAGTCAATTGTCTCCCATAACTCATAATTCTGACTGTGACATACCGATAACAATGACAGATTTCTTAATATCACTCATTTTTGCTGTAAAAAGTGAAGATGCTCAGTCAATAACCGACTCTCCCGAAGTCAACAGTTTTGATAGTCTGAGCAATAGAGTCAATGACGTCTTCCATTTTGTTTTGATCCACTTTTTTCTTCGCACTCGTTTAATGAGACACTTGGCGTACATTACAGGTGAAAGCTACCCTGTGCTCATTGAGGCGCAGTTGTAATTTGAGTGATTTATTGGAGAGTTAGAGATATTGAGAGATAATTGATGTTGTTTAGGCGTTGACGATCATTGACGGGTTTGGTTTGGACGTGCTTTAGTGGATTTGGTGATGGGAGGCGTGTTGAATGATTGGTTGCTGATTTTATGGTGGTGGTGCTCTCATAAACGGTGAAGGCAAAGTGACTCAAAACATCACGCCACCAAAACTTCACAATCAGGTACAATTTTAATTGCAGGTAACTTCTTCAATGCCGATGTAGATCGAGCAGTTTTAGATTGATGATGAAAAACATGAAGTGGAATGAAATGAATAATCTATGAATCTATGACTTCCCCCATTACATCCTCACGCACGCTACACCCCGCTATTTGTTCAATGCAGACCAAGCAACCTTGATACGTCTCATCTTAGGCACAGTAGCCCTGCCCTTCTTCATCTGAGGACCTTTCTCTCTGAGAACACGTCCAATCTCCATGTAACTCTCAACAGCAACACGAATAGGTCCTTTTCCTTCTGAAGGGAGTTTGTCAATAGCTCTCTTTGCCATATTGTACTTTTCAAAAGCACGATCAAGAAGCTTTTGACGCAAGTTCTCAATGCTAGGACCATAAGGTTGTTCGATCACACCTTCAGGTGTGAGTTGAGCTTCTTTGAGCCATGAGATGGGGAGATAGACGCGGTCAATTTCTGCGTCAGTCTTAATGTCGCGAGCAATGTTGACGTATTGAAGTGCGATGCCCATTTCTTGACCTGAGGCGATAACTTTGCGTTGAACTTTCTCTGGGATAGATTCTGGAGTATGATAAAGAATAAGGTGGTTGCAGAGTTCTGCGACAGTACCGGCTACGCGACTTCCGTAGACATCAAGGTCCTCAGTAGTCTGAATGGGGAATGCACCAGACTTTCTGTCAAAGAGAAGATCGGTGTCAAAACCCTTGAGAAGATCGTCCAAAGGTTGCTTGGGTAGATAGTAGGTTGGGAGTTGAAGAAGAGCCATATGAAAGATTTCCGAAATATTCAACCTGACATACTCTCGCAATCGTGGCGAAGGATCTTCTTGGTTCTCCTCATAAGCCAAGTCAAGGAACTTTCTCAGCTTCTCGATAGAAGCTCTAGAGTCCTCAACAGACGGAGCCTCATCGACAAGATCATCAGCAGCTCTGCAAAACGCATAAAGTCGAATGAGATCGATGCGAAGTCTGCCTTCAAACGTGCCGCTTGCGAGATAGAAGCTTCGGCTCTTCTTTCGAAGCAAGTCGACTGCGCTGACGAGTCCTTGAATACGCTCCTCGTCGTACTTCTCCTTGGGTAACAGAAGAGTCTTGACGATTGTTAGGAGGCTGGGCAGTCCCTTTGTTCGAGGGAAATGCTTAGGAAAAGTATCGAGGATGGCCAAGTTGTTGTCACAAGCGATAAGGCCAAAAACGATCAAAGTGTTGGTGAGAAGGAAAAAGACTGCCTCCCTACAAATTGTCAGCATAGTTCAGGTTCATCAGAACATAGTAACTTACTCGATATCCAGGCCATCCCACAAAACAGCGCCGTACTTTGTGCCAGATGTGATACTCCACGTTCCCCTTCGCAACGCAAAAGTATCAACAACCCACAGATACAACGTTGGCAGAGCAATAGGAAGGGCAGTATTCGTCCAAGGCAAATTCACAATGAACTGATAAGAAATCGACCTGCAAATAATCAGCATATGTTACGTGAAACATCCCAAGTTGAGCATTACCATAGAAACAAGAGGAACGGACAGGCCCAAATGAGGATAAGGCCCATATACATTCCCTCGCCGCCAGTAGAAACAGAAACGAGGCCGAAAATGATAGCTGAGGTAAAAAGAAGCTGGCCGGCGATTTTACCCCATCCTGCTTTCTTACTCAGGTAAATGGGGTGAAAAGTTGGTTTGCTGACGATCATGTAAAGAAGAGAGGTGTTGAGAGTCTGGATGACAAAGAAGAAGAGTTCTTCAACGGGAATGTCCCATGCTGTTAGGCCGACGACTACACCTGGGGGATAAGTCCATATCCGATTTCTGATGAGATACGAGTCCCAGGGGCTTATCGCATTAGTAACCCTCAACAAAATGGGTAACAATTTGAGCATACATGGTAGAAACAACAGCGACCTTCGAATAAATTAGCTCTAGATTCGTCTGTCTACCGAAAGAAAACTCACCGTGATCAAAAACACAAGCTTGAAAACATCTAATCGCGACATCAACGGTCTGTAAACAGCTCCCAAAACAAAACCCAACGGTATCGTGTATTTCAGATGCCTATCAAGGGGTGAGTAAAGCCCTCAAACACTAGAAAATACGTACACTTGGGCATATTCCCAGCCCATTTTGACGGTTACTTCGTGTACGTGAGGAAAAGATCAATGTAACGGCATATAATCACCACGATGGCTTCAAATAAAGCCAGAGTCAAAATATCGAAGAAAAGGTTGTTAAGGAAGAAGTCGGAGCCTCCACAGTTTGTTTTTCAGACACTAACACAGCCTTCATGCCACATCGTACCCCTGCCCGTTGAGATTAGGTGGACATAAATCCACCAGCAAGCCAAGACCCCTCACCACCAACATATGGTGAAGAATTACAGATGCTTTCTGTCATGCTGAAACTCAGGGACTCGTTGACGTCACGACTTTTCACTTCAGCTTTTTTTGGGTATGGAGTTTACTTGTCATCCATTAAGTGAGACCCTTGTTCGAGATACTCGGTCTTTTTGACATTGCCGTACCCGTGATGGATATGAAACCTGCTTATGACGCGGATTTAGAAAATTGTAGATCGTGCTAGTGGTTTTGATGGATGGATATCTCCATTTTGTGCCGAGTTATCCAGCGATTGATGCTACCTACGTCTTTTCTGATCGTCTCGATCGTGTTGGGTTATATAGTTAAGTTATGGTTGTCTGCCGGTTTAGATGGTGAATTCTGTATAGCTTCATGTAATATTATTTACTTTGGCTT
This sequence comes from Fusarium algeriense, assembly GCA_002982035.1. Lineage (NCBI taxonomy): Eukaryota > Fungi > Ascomycota > Sordariomycetes > Hypocreales > Nectriaceae > Fusarium > Fusarium algeriense. Next base: position 28,069 of record PVPY01000620.1, read on the forward strand.
TATTCGCTCTACAGTGTCGCTTTCAATTACATTGGTCCCGCGATGTAGTATGAAAGTCATCCATACTAGTTGTTTATTACTTCTTCATTTTAGCTGAAGCGCGCAATTTTTGCTCTTGTGATACGACCACGAATAATTCACAGCATGAAGTTTCTGCAACAAAATTCCCTCACGCAAACGTCAATGTCTCAGACAAGGGAGGACAATTCTCCACCACTTCGTCATCCGTAAGTTTGTGCTACTCAACGCATCAACACAGAAACTCACCTGTTACAGATACCTCACAGGCAATTTCGCACCAATTCATCAAACAACAAATTTAACGCCATGTACATATAGCGGTTGCATCCCTGACGAGTTAACAGGCGGCCAATATGTTCGCAATGGAGGTAATCCCGTCAGCCACCAAGATCTTGGCAAAGATGCGCATTGGTTTGACGGGGATGGTATGCTCTCTGGAGTTGCTTTCTGCAAAGTGGCCGCAGATGGAAAGGTAATTCCGGAATTTGTCAATCAGTACATTTTGACGGATTTGTACTTGTCCAGAAAAACGACTTCTGTCATGTCGCCGATAATGCCAAGTATCACGACGCTGGTAAATCCGCTGTCGACCATGTTTCAGATCATGTACGCAACATTCAGGACGATATTCTTAGTTATCCTTTCGAAACTTCCTGGATCACAACAAGCCATCCAGCGAATCAGCGTTGCGAACACAGCTGTTCTATATCATGACGGCAGGGCGTTGGCGACATGTGAAAGCGGTCCGCCTATGAGGATACAACTTCCGTCACTGGATACGGCCGGCTGGTTCGACGGTGTTCGAGCTGACGGTGAGCCCAAGGCGACCTCTGCTAACAATGAAGATGCTCCAGTTGGCGGGAGTGGTATCTTCAACTTCATGAAGGAATGGACGACAGGACACCCCAAAGTCGACCCCGTTTCTGGCGAGATGCTTCTATATCACAATACCTTTATGCCGCCTTATGTGCACTACTCAGTACTTTTGAAGAGCAGCGCCAAGGTCTTCGGAAACAGACTCGTGAATCAGCCAGTCTTGGGGGTTTCTGGGGCTCGGATGATGCACGACTTTGGAGCTTCTCGTACCCATACCGTCATTATGGATCTCCCACTTAGCCTCGATCCTCTCAACACGATGAAGGGCAAGGAGGTCGTAGCATATGACCCCACCAAACCCTCACGATTTGGTGTCTTTCCTCGTCATGACTCTTCCAGTGTGCGATGGTTTCACACAGTGCCGTGCTGCATCTTCCATACCGCTAATACATGGGACTCCCAGTCGATCGAAGGGAACAATTCTGTGAATCTCCTCGCATGCCGGATGACCTCTTCTACGCTGGTGTATACGGCAGGTAACATCAGGCCTCCAGAGAAACCAAAGACCTCTAAACTGCGAGCTCTTGCTAGTCAAAATGAGAAGGGAGATAATGCCTGTCGTTATAAGAAAGCCCCGATGCTTGAGTCCCCAGGGGGAAAGACACTTTCATTGGATTATTTCTCAGCCACAGAAGAATCTGACGACTACGACCAATGCCGTCTGTACTACTACGAGTTCGACATGTCAACAACAACCCAAAACAATATCACAAACCAGTGGGCTCTCTCAGCGATACCATTTGAGTTCCCATCTGTTCGACCAGATCGTGAAATGCAAGAAGCTCGTTACATCTACGGCTGCAGTACATCGACGTCTTGTTTCGGAGTTGCTCTCGGAAGGGCTGACAAAGTTGACCTTCTTGTCAAGATGAACGCCAAGACTCTCATCGAACGAGGAAAGAAGATGAACATAACCCCTGTCATTGGCTGTGTCGACAGACGATCTGTCAGTGAGATACTCAGCAATCCAAAAGATGAAGATCCTATTCAGATCTTCCGCCTTCCACCGAAACATTACGCTCAGGAACCCCGATTCGTTCCACGGGCCTCGTCAACTGAAGAAGATGGCGGATATCTGCTCTTCTACGTCTTCGATGAGTCCCAGCTCTTGCCATCCGGTGATTGTTCCCCATCCGCCGTTTCTGAGCTCTGGATCCTCGACGCGAAGAATATGCGCGATGTTGTAGCCAAGGTCAGGCTTCCGCAACGGGTCCCGTATGGTTTGCATGGAACATGGTTCTCTGCCAGGGATATCAAAGAGCAACGGGCTGTGAAGTCTTTGAGAAGTTTGGAAGAGATTCGGAGGAAGAAAGACGAGTGGATTAATGGTGGAGGGCAAGTAAGGAAGTTGTGGATGGTGCTCAGAGAGAAATTGGAGCGAGCGGTTGGATGAAGCATGTTATTGGGATGCAATTTTTGCTATGATACCCTGTTGCGGTCTTTCCAATACTGTTCGGTAGCTTGTATATGAATGTGATTTCCCTTTGTTCCATCATATAACGAAGCAGAAATGCAATCTCAATAACATTAAAAACTCCTTGACTGGCCATTGACTTCATCTCAGACCCTCATCGTCGCTTTCATTACATATTCACACCGTATAATCAACACAATTATTACAAATTTCCACCAGTGTCCTAGGAGTCTTTCCATTCTCTGACTTTTCACCAAATATCGTGTTCCATCATTGCATGTGATAGGAACTCAGTGTCGCTATTCGCAATTGAGTTCGCCATATCAATCATCTGTGCGGTAGTAAACCATGCATCCATGCCTAAATCGTCCATATCAGGCAACATCGAAGCCATCGTCTCGTTATCCTCATTCAAGTCGTTCAATCCGCTCTCACCTTCATTCATCGTCCCTCCAATGATCTGTCCATCGATCGGAATCGGTGTCGTGTCAGATTGCTCGCGTGGTAATCGACCCAACATATCATCAAGCTGCTGCAGCTCCGACCTACGGAACATAGCTATGAGATTGCCCTTACTTATCATCTCATTAAAGATGATATGCGTTTTATGTCGAAACGTGGCATCGTATTCGGAAAATCTGGGATCGAGAACCGGTGCAATGAGAAGGTTGAAGCTCGACACGAATAGTGACTCGAGGTCGAATGGAAGAAATGCTTCTATATATCTGTTAGTATGGAAACCTTCGACGAGATCAATCTCATGATTTACCAAGCAGACCTTGACTTTGCAAACAGCCAAGAATGTTGATCATTTGGTAGGAAGAGTCGATACACATCTTGATCAGGTTCCAGACAGTTTGGGATGAGTTGAGGGCTTCCGTTATGGAGCCGGGGGTTTCGAAACGAATTTTGAGGAAGCATAGTAGAAGGGGTCTCGTCGCAAGTACGATGCACTGCCAATATCTGTCAGTATCGCGTGGTGGTTTCTAAGAGACGTGATATGGATACCTGGTGATACAGAGTATGCAGGTATCCTGCAACTCGTGAAACTCCATTGATAGCTTTGTCAGCGCCGAGAGGAAACTGCTGCTGTAGCTCGTCTGCAAGACCGGCGATATTCTCAAGAACCTTTTTCGTGCTAAGCAGAAACTTCTTATTCAAACGGCCATTTGCTCCATAGACTCCTAAATCACGGATTAGTCAGATTCTTCAAGACAGGCGTATCCTCATACCTCTCCCGACTGACGCAATAGTTCTGCAAAGTCGAATTTGCATATGAAGAGCAGCCACTCGTTGTGTCGATCCATCAAAGTGCGGAAGCTGGTGGTGAATGTCGTCATCATGGATAGATTGAGGCAAGCCCATTAGTGAACTCATCTCTCGATCTAGGACATAGACAGTCCACCAGATCCTACGGCTTCGTTCAACAGTCCGATCTCCAAGCTGATCTACTGGCATATCGGTATGCATTCCTTGTCCTAAAGCAACTCTCATAGCTTGTCCAATCTGTCAAGTATCAGTAGATGAACAGCCGAAATTTGAGGCGAGTCATACGAATCCATGAGAGGAATGTCGGTAGTCGAGAGACTCAAAGTACAGCGCTATGCAGCATAGAATCTCCGTTGATATTAGCGGTTCATACACGAGGATATGGATACTGGGTAGTAATCGCAGAGCAGTCACGAAATAGTCTGCCCCAGGCGGTCTCTTGGCTTGGTAGTTGTTGTTCTCCGCGAAAGCTTTGCCAAAAGCCAGAATGAGAAGAAGGTGAATGTATGGGAGGTCTGCAGCTGCAATATGACTGCTTGGGTCGACGTAAAATTCGTGTAGATATCCCATGAAACTTTCTTCATCGAATAAGTGAAAAAGTTGACCGCAATGAAACTTGACAGTATTGATCAGAAAGACTGCATGATCGAGGCTGGGCATAACCGGTGGATCCAGGGCTGGGGTAATTCGGGAGCCATCCCATCCAAGGTCATATGCTAAGCCATCAAAGAGCAGGTTATCGACTGAGATTGGGCTTTGGTGGATGTACTCGTGAGTGAGACTGAGGACGCGTCGTGAAAAAGACCAGTTTGAGGATGTTCCAAGATAGACTGAAATATTAGTTGGGAATCGGAAAGAGACGATATGAACTCACATTCTCGACCTTGAGCAGAGGCCATAAACTTAGACTGGCCGGATGATAGGGGATTAACGAGAGCAGAAGCGATGGGGTCTAACCCTTTCCCGCTACTGTTCGTACTGCTGTGACTTCCAAGGAGCGAGTCCTCTGTAGACAGCGAAGCAGAGACATTTCTACCAGGCGAAGGTAAATGCGGCCGAGGTTCAACTATTACCATCAGCAATGATCCCCCAAGATATCGTCAATCTTACCAGAATCAGAAGGCCCTCCAACATTGATATTCGTATCCAACGATCCAGGCGTGATATACTCAGCCGTCCCAGCACTAGACTGACTCGCCGCAGCGCGTTGCTGCAAATCTAGAATGAATCTTCAAGCCATCAATACGTCATATTTACAAAGTCAATTGCGGTGAGCTTACCCACGCGTAACGAGAACCTTTTGATCGCGCTGATCAAACTCGCAAGATAATTTGCGCTTTCTGCACGCGTCGCAGGGATGAGAACCTGAGCATTTTATTTTTTGCTTACGACATCGTGAGCACCTGTTCCTCAATTAGTAACATATTCCCCCCTGTTGACGTTCGGTGAAGACGTTGCAAAGGTGAGGGGAAACGCCAGCGAGGATAGAATACAGGGGATGGTCTCAGCGCCGTACTCACGCATTATCAGATCTCTTGGAAACACGACCCGATCCCGCAGTCGTACCAGACGTTTTCCTTGCATGCGTCGAGCCAGGCGCCATTGGAGCCAGTCGTATGATGAAGAACAATGGCTGATGAAATGGAAAGAAAATTGCTTCGGTGGATGGCGGGGAAGAGAAGGTTTGGCTTGGTTGGTTAGCTTAAGCTCAATCGCTGGAGCCGTTTTTTGCCCCTGCTGAATTGTTGGGGTTAGAGCGACCGCCACTGGGTCACGAGTCTTTACTAGAGAGGGCAGAAAAAAGACGAATGGGGGGAATAGTCGGGAATGAAAGTGAAAACAAGGGTGAGAAGGAGGAAGATGGTGGTATGCGGGGTAGGAATAGCTATCTTTCGTCTCCGTGTTCGCTAGAGATGTGAGTTTGGCGGCTTTCACCAAGTGGAGGTGCACTGCTGATAACGACTTTGCAGCGGGTTTGTTGACGCCAGGCCCTGTGTGTCGCTGTTTTTAGCGGATAGGCTTTGACCCTGGTCTGTTTAGTTGAACTAGAACATGGGGAAACGATAATCGAAGCACTGTGCGCTTGACCACGAGCTTCCAAGATGGGTTGGGCATGTCACACAATGTGGCTTATGAAGGACGTTGGATATGCATTCATCCCATTGCGTCAACGATTGACTCATGGAAACATGATAGAAGCTCTCTGAGTTGTGCTTCAAATTTCTCGGCATTTTGAATCTGGCTTCCAGGAATGTTCCCCGAGTCTTCGATGCGGGGACAAGCTGTCTCAGTGATCAACGGCCATTCCCTCCGAATGCACCATGTCAACTACATGTCCAATTGTAGCAACGCAACCTCATCTTGCTCCAAAAATAGCTCTATTATTCTCATTCAAGTCTTTTCCCGATCTATCTAGCTCAGACGTCCCTTGACACGATCCGTCCAAGTCTTCAACAACTCCTCCTCCTTATCCCCCGCCTCCTTCATAATACTCTTAACACTCTGTTTCACAGCCTCACCAACAGGTTCATAAGGATGTCTGGGCGCCAACTTCTCCTCCGCCCCTTCAACACCCGCCAATTTCGCCGAAAATACTGCAACAGCGTACTTTGTAGATGCAACGCCTGCCTTGCAAGGCCGTTCAGCAAGAGCAGCAAGCTGTTGCAACTTAAGCGCCTCGTCATATTTGCCCTCTTTGTACAAAGCGTAAATCTTTGATGTAAGAGTTGGGAAAACGTTGGCGAATGCTGCGACACATCCTACGCTGCCAGCTGCTAGGCCGCCGATGAGAAAGTCGGATTGACCGCCGTATGTAGAGAATTCCGAAGAGGGAATTTGAGCTGCTAGGCGGGTGATTTTTCCAACGGAGCCACAAGTCAACTTAACACCGACAATGTTGGACTTTCCGCTAGGATGAGACTTCTTGCTCTCCTCGTAGATCTGAAAGATAGTCTCAGAATCGATATCAACACCGTTTGTAACACCAGGAAAGTTATAAATAACAATCGGCAAAGGTGACTTTTTTGCAACCTCCGCAAAGAAGCGCTTGACGACATTCATGCTCGTAGCTTTGCCAAAGTACGCAGGCGGAAGCACCAGCAGATAATTCGCGCCAGCCTTGTGAGCATCTTCAGCAAGCTCGAGAGTCTGCTTAGTAGAATGCGCTCCGACACCGGCCATGAGGGGAAAGCCAGGGCCGATTGTCTTGCGAGCGAGGGCGATAAGCTCGTAGCGCTCTTCACGGGTGAGGAGGAATGCTTCAGCATTGGAGCCCATTACGATAAGGCCATTCAGGCCTGAGTTGGCGAGATGGGCAAAGTATTTTGCTTGAGAGGCATGGTCTACTGTGTCGTCTGAGTGGTTGAAGAAAGTGACTGCTGGACACCATACTCCGGGGCTGAGAATGTCAGTATGCGATGGTGCTGATAGCGTTGGAGCTTACCTGGGGACGTGGGGTTGTTGGGAGGGTGCAGGGTTGAGGGAGCCCATTATGGTGGTATTGACGATGTAATTGATGGTCAATTGAGTCAAGGATGGATTTGGTGTTGATGTCTCAATAGATGTGAATATTTGACTCAATCGTTGTTCTTTAAAAGCATGATAATCATCACCTCCTCATCCAAGTGGGGTTTGTATCGCGAATCTGTCCCGACGTGTCAAAGGCTCCTCCGAAGATGGAGGACCTAAGTGGTTACGACTCAGCGTCTCGGCCCCGGGAACCCGTCCGCTGTAACCGGCAGGGCTTCCGGTCATTACTGTGGAGCTTTGAGCCAACATTGGCCAGTAATGTTCTCTTAAAGCTCGGACATGTCGGCCGAGTGTTCTCTCGGTATTGCTTCTTGACTCCGTGGCTCGCATTGGGAAACATCCTGAGGGAGGGAGAATGCGCACGCTTTCAAATCTACAGATAATACATAGAATAGGCTAGTATTAGAGCAGAATAGAGCTAAGTATCAGAAAGAAGTGCCCGGATTCTCCTCTCAACTATAGAGGTGCTTCATCGAAGAACGAGAAGAGCTGAAGTTACAGCTTGGTCTGGCCAATAGGCTGTATATCAACAAGCTCCGTTGAATTACCTAGTCTCCAGCTCACAGCACCTCCCCAATCACCCTTACCCTCATCCTCCTTCGAGTTCTTCCACCTCCACCTCGCAACAGGCTGCTCTCCCTTCTCCGACTCCAACAGAACCTTAACAAACTCCCCAAAAATGGGAAAGAACTTGAATCCATGACCACTATCACCAGACAGTAGTAGAACAGTCGAAGAAGTGTTAGGAACATAGTCGATGATAAAATCCGAGTCAGCTGTATCAGCGAACCAACACAGTGTCTTCTTGACAAACAGCCGATCAGCAAACTGAGGAAGGGTCTGTCTCACAAGCTCACGAAGCTGCCTCTCATCACCCTCGGGTAGAAAGGCACTCTGTTTCAGATCGGTGGGTGCGTGAGAAATTCCGGTCTTGGGATCAGTGTTGATGAAACCACCGCCCATGGGACATAGCTTGAGGAGATTTGTCTTGGGATCAGGCTCGAAGAAGAATCCTAGATCGCGGGCATACGTCACGGGGATACCCCGAAGGGCAGATGTCTCGTCATCGGTGAGATGAAGATGAGCGATGGACCAGGACTTTGCAACGAGTTGCTTGCCGATTTCAGGGACGAGCTTTGCACCAGCTGCACCGACAGAGACGATAATGAGGTTGGAAGGGTAGAAGAGGCCACCAGTAGTCTTGACGCCTTTTGCTTTGCGTCCTGAGGAAGTCTTCTCGTAGACAATATCAGATACGGCACCTGCTGCACCAAGAATGTACTTTACTCCCTGCGCCCTGGTGGCCAGAAAGATCGATCTCAACGCGTTACCAGAGTGCGCATAGCCATCAAACTTGTTAAAATAGCCCTGCCAACCAGGAAACGCACTGTCTTTGTACTGCCAACAAGCATCTGAAATATCTTTCTGCGTACCAAGTGGTGAAAGATAAGGTCTCAAACGAGAATCTCGTTCAGCGGCAGCTCGAAACCTATTCAACGTATCCAACGCCTCTTTGGGCGCTAAACCAGACACACAGTGCAACAAACCCACTTGGTGGAAATGGGGAGCGAAGAGGGGAGTTTGCCAGGCCTCAATCGCTTTCTGATTGGCCAATTGGTTAGTTTTAATCCAGTAAATTTTGAAGTTGGGGTAATTTGGAGGAATTACCACTGTGAGATCTTGGTATAGAGGATCTTCGTATTCTGCCCGGACAATCTTATTGAGATCATTTGCAGCGGACCATCGAGAGGGAATCTCATCGTCTTTGTCGAGAACGGTGATGTCTTTGTAACCTGCTTTGAGGAGATGTACGACTGTCGAGAGGCCAAAAGCACCGCCTCCGACGATAAGGATTGGTTCAGATTTGGGGGCGCTCATTCTGACAGTTAGGCTACTCAATCGGTACAGTGAAGTTGATTGGAACTGAAGCAATTGAGGTGTCATTCTATAAGTATTTTCCCATTCCGAGACTTCCAATTCGCCCTCGTTCGACAATCGATCATTATCGTCTCGTGATGCGCCTACGCTTAACGCCTTTCCATCATTCGGACTATCTACAATGACCTCGCTTGCAAAAACTGAATGGCGACGACGCCAATGCGACACCGGGAGACCTCCCGATGTTGATACCTAAATGATTGACGCCCCCGTCGCTATAATTGAGCGCTATTGTCTCCTCATCCGTGCTGAAGTGGAGTCTGTCTAGAAGGTTAGCGTAGCCGCAAGTGTAACCCGACGATCTTTGATTACGGTTTTGGCGTTTTGTGAGTCTGGTGACGAGGTGCATTATCTTTTCTTAGCTGATATAGATGTTTCGGGACTTACGGCGTTTCTTTTGCAGCCGTTATCGGAGATTGTTTATCTTGGGGAGATGTAAGACGCCGTCAATCGGTATTCGTGCATGCCAGGCTGTTTACAGGGGTGAATTTAGGCCACGCTGACATGAACCTCCACGACGGCGACGATCAAACGACTGTCAGAACAGTTTTCTACCATGAAGGAAGTAAAACACTCCAAACTAGAAGATCAGTAGCTTAAGATTTTGATCCGAGCGACCTAGGAAAGTTGCCTTGCTGGGATGTATTGTGATAGCGCAATGCCTCGCAGCGCTCGGCTTCGAAACCCGAGACCTGTTCTTGCGAAGAAGTCTTCTAGAAGACGGGGGCGAAGACTTCAGTAGGCTTCTAGAACGCTTTTCAGGTACATCAAAAGGGCAGGGCAGGCAGCCTCGGCATCTGTCAAGGCGTCAGAGGTCCCTTGGGCTGGATATAGCGTGTAGGTATGTATCAATGGAGACCAAGATGTCGCCCCTAAGCCGGGAACCAAGACGACATGTATTTATCGTCCAATAAGGCGCCTGTCTATACTTTGTGGAGGCTCCTGTGGCTTTTTAGGGTTTGACTGTCAACCTCTTTGCAGGTTCACTATGTGTCTGGTCAGACTGTCGGTTGGGTATCATGGATATGTTCAAAGTAATCTGCCAAAGGCCCTAGTTCTCTGAATCTGTAAGCTACTTCTTAGTAATATGAGAGTAAGTTGGAAGCTATCGAAAATTTGCCTTAATAAAGGGACATCAGGTAAAAGGCCGTGGGACAAATGCTGAAGCCCAAAGCTTGCTGTCAGAACAACACTTGGGCTTGAACAACACATGAATGCTGACCGTCATACTAAGTAATCGCGTATGAACAACGCAGAAGTCGAAATTAATTGATAAATAAACTAAGAAGATGAACTCATTCTCTTCAGATGTCACAGGTCCAGTCAGACATGTCATATATCATGTAGGCCAAGTGAAATGTTCATTAAAAGTTCATTAAATTCAGTTCCCAGCTTTTGGTACAAATCTAGATAGGCTATGCTAAGTCTATTGGGTGTTGGAAGGATACAAGAACTCCTCAAGCTCAAAGAACTCCTCTTTGACGAGACGAGGTGAAACAAATCGTCGAAGCATATCAGGGCTACCAGCTCGGTCGTTGGTGCCAGAGCTTCGAGCACCACCGAAGGACTGTTGACCAATAAGAGCGGCAGTAGTCTTGCAGTCTGAGATGATATGTTAGTATCGCGTGAGAAATAGTGTTGGTTTGGGATAAACTTACTCAGGTAGAAGTTTCCGGCAGAGTAACGAAGAGCATCCTCAGCCTCACGAAGAGCAGCACGATCTTGAGCAAAGACAGCACCAGTCAAAGCAAGACCACCGCCGTTCTGATCAATGTTCTTGAGCATAGGAGTAAAACCAGAGTCCTTGTACACGTAAACAGCCAGAACAGGACCAAAGATCTCCTCGTTGAATAGACGGTGATCAGGTGAGTCAACCTGGTAAACAGTGGGCTTCACAAAGTATCCAACTGAACCATCATACTCTCCACCAGCAATGAGCTTGACCTGAGGGTCCTTGTTGCTCTCATCGATGATCTTCTTGATCTTCTCAAATGATCGACCATGGATGACAGGACCCATGAAAGCCTCAAAATCCTTATCAGGACTTCCCTGAGTAATGTCCTTCATCTTCTGCTGCATGAGAGAGAAGAACTCCTTGGCCTTTGACTCGGGAACATAGGCGCGAGATGTAGCGGAACACTTCTGACCTTGATATTCAAAAGCACCACGGATAGTATGGTTGACGACATTGTTAATGTCGGCAGAAGGATGAACGAGATGGAAGTTCTTTCCAGAAGTCTCACCAACAACACGAGGGAAATCGCGATATCGTTTCTCGGCAATACCCTGGCCAATCTTTCCATAAATGGAGCGAAAAACCTCTGAAGAACCAACAAAGTTGAGACCAGCAAACTCGCGATGCGCAAGGACAGTCTCGGTGATCTCAGCCGCATCACCAGGCACAAACTGAATCACATCCTTAGGAAGGCCAGCCTCCTGAAGAATCTTGTAGATGATGGTGCTGGGGTGAATGTTATACTGCGAAGGCTTCCAGAGGACAACGTTGCCGAGAATAGCGGGAGCGATCAAGTTACCACCGATAGCAGAGAAGTTGAACGGTGAAACAGCGTAGATGAAACCCTCAAGAGGTCTGTAGTCGATACGAGTCCAAATACCATCTGTTCCACGCTCAGGCTGCTTGCTCATAATCTCAGCAGCGTAATGACCAGCCAAACGGAAGAAATCAGCCAACTCAGCAGCAGCGTCAATCTCTCCCTGCCAAACATTCTTTCCCTGGCCCAACATTGTCGAAGCGATGAGTTCATATCGATACTTTGTCGTAGCAAGTTCGGCCGCGCGCTGGAAAATAGCAGCGCGATCGACGAACGGTGTGTTTTCCCAGTCCTTTTTCGCCTTTAGAGCAGATTCGATAGCAGCGCTGACTTGCTCCTTTGATGCGAGGGGGTAGTTTGTGAATGTTGTGGCGTGCTCTGCGGGGAGGACTTGATCTTCGTTGGCGTGGATCTTTTGGGATACGCCATTAAAGATGATTTCGCTCTTTAGAGGGAGTTGAGAGCGGAGTTTTTTGAGGGCTGCTTCTACCTTTTCGCGTTCTGGAGAGTTTTTTGTGTATGTTGGCTAAACAGTCAGTATCTGAGATGTAGTGATTCTGGTGGTTTACTTACGTTGGGCTCATTGCGAGCAGCAGGGAGCCTGAAAGGTACAGTTGTCGCATTGCTTCGCCTTTGCAGGGTGATTGAAGGTGTAGAAGCACCAAGGCGAGAAAAAGGTGTCAAACGACCCTTTGACGTCAAAGCACGAACTGAAGAAGCCATCTTGTGAAGTATGAGGAATGATATCTCGTACTGTACAGCTCAAGTCAAGTATGATGAACGAAGCAAAACAAAACAAATGCGTTAATCGTGGGCGTTTTTATCTTGACATCACAACCTTATCCCACTGAAGTCGGGGCTGCTACCGAAGGTTTTAGTGGAGGTTGTTACCCCTCACAGCGCTAAAAGTTAAGCCACTTTTTCACCGGGCGGGGGCCCGACAGTGTCACAAGACCCTGAAAGACATGCACGGGAGAGACACCGATGGGGGAGTTTTGGTGGTGGGTTTGAAGGGTCGGTTGAGGATTCCGTGGTATCGGTATGGCCGTGCGATGGTGTTGGTGTATTGTTGCACATGCTATGAGTGGCCAGAGAGGGATGGCTGGAGGAAGAGCTCCCGGCATTTGGTGCTGGGTTGGTAGTCGCTCTTCTTTCTGGAACACTGCTATCATTCTACTCTGAGCTGGCATATCTCATCAAGGATCACTACACCAAAACAGCATTTTGGACACCTCACTTGACTGAGAGTCGCGTATACACCTTTCCCTTATTGCCTTTTGCCCCTCAATCTTAAAACAATACCTCATGGAAAAACAACAAGATGTCACTGAAACAACATTTGGTCGCAGCCATCTATGGAAGCCTATTGTTGGAGACGTAGCAGCAGCAGCTATATCTACAACTTTAATAACACCAATAATCACAGTGATTGACCAGTAGGTCTAACCAAACTTCACAAAAAAAAACTCATTTGCCTAACAAACTTCAGATCCATGGTTGAGAAAGTCTCTTTCAACAGACCTCTCGCACAAGGCATGAAAGTACACAGCCTGAATGCTATCAAACATCCAGGTCGCTTCATATTCAGCCGTGCATTCGGCTACGTCTGGACTCTTTATGGAGCAACGTATGCTGTGTCAAATGCATCAGATACACTTGCTCATGAGTTTCATAAGGCAGCGGTTGGGACGATTACCTTTGTCAATACGATGATTGTAAATGTTCCGCTTGGTGTACTGAAAGACGTGCGCTTTGCTCAGATGTTCAGCGCTTCCACTACGCCAACTGATAAAGTTGCACCTGTTGTCAAGCCTGGTATCCCCAGAGCGGCGACAGCTACGTTTCTCATGAGAGATGCTATCACAATCTTTGGGTCTTTCACCATGGCACCTTGGATCTCAGCTCTGATACCTGATAGCTTGTCATCAAATCCGCACTCAAAAGCTATCATATCCCAGTTGACGGTTCCCATTTTCTCACAGTTCTTTGCTACGCCAGTACATCTACTGGGGCTGGATCTGTACTCCAGACCGCGCGGGGTGCCATGGGTTGAGAGGTCGGCACAGATCCGAAGGGACTTGTTCTCAGCCACAATACTGCGGTCTTTAAGAATTATCCCGGCCTTTGGGGTAGGCTGTGTGGCAAACATGGAGGCAAGGGCTAGGTTTCATAAGCTGTAGAGGGAAACTTTGTAGAAAGACAACTGGCAAGGCGTGTAAAAAGAAGAGCACGGTACATGCATACATGACGGGAAGGCTAGTTTAGTAGATCGGAGATAATTTGCACTTTGAAGAGGGCCTAGCAGGGGAAAAGGTAGGGTGGCGTACGGTTCTTAGGTGCATAATACATTGTCTATTATACTCTGTTCCTGCCTATGTCTATGATGTAGGGCGTGTATCATTCACATGCGTAGTAGTCTCCATCAACCTAGCCAATGTCACCGCTTCCCGCAACGCCCGTCCAAGGTGTCCCCGAACACCTGCCTCTTCTAGAACCATAATTCCTCCGATAGTGCAGCCCTCAGGTGAAGTCCCTTGGTCTCTCAAATCACCAGGCTGAAGACCACTCTGAAGCATAGCTGCGGATCCCTTCATGGACTGGTAGATCATAGTCTGTGCATCAGTCCTGGGCACACCAACAGCCACGGCAGCATCAATGAATGCGTCACAGATAATAGCCCACATTGCAGGAGTAGATCCTCCAACCGCTGTAGTGGCGTTCATAAGACGGGGAGGAACTTCTGCTGTCCTACCGATGGTGTTGAAGAGGTTTTTAGTCAGATCCATGAGCTCTTTTGGGACTTCTGGCTCAGAGGGGGATTTTTCAATGGCGATGAGACCTTCTGAGACCATGCATGCAATGTTGGGCAGAGTACGAATAACCCAAGCCCTGCCTGATGAATTGTTCTTGGTAGTCTCGCTGCCATAGATGGCAGTTTCGAGCTTTTCTTTCGTCCATCCAGCGGCTACACTAATGAGAAGCTTGCCTGATAAAGCATCGCGAATACCATCTTGCACAAGTACGTCGGCGATATCAGCTGGATCGACGCCTAAGATGATTACGTCGCCTTCTTGTACAGCCTTGACGTTTTCACCACGAGAAACGGTCAAATGATTGCTGTACTCTGAGAAATGCTCGTTGAGCTTCTTCTCAGATCCTTCAGAGCGCACGCAAGCAATGATCTTTGTAAAAGGGAGATCTGTCTTGCCATTCTTAATAGCAGGAAGCAGGTTCTTCACAATAGGCTTTGTGATGTTTCCTGCAGTCGTCAGACAAAATCCTTCAAAGTCATTGGGCAGATCGACATACCTGTGCCCAGGATTGTCAGTGTGGCATTGCTCAAGCCAGCCATTGTTGCAATTTCTGTCGTGTACAGGGGATATGGTTTGATGCGGCAAAGTTTAATGTCTTATTCGTCAACAGATAAGGAAAATCACAGTGCGCAACGCATGTGAGCACCAGCCGATCTGGTGACGTTTGACAGAAAAACAGACCAAACCACGACTGGAAAGACGTTGACAAGTCGTGCAGATGCAGCCGTGTTATCTCTTTGTTTTGATGAGGGGTATATAGTATCTACGGGAGCGCTGCCGATGGTTAAGTTGAATGTGGGGTAGAGCTAAGCTCCGCATTTAGAGATACTGGGTTGCAGGGCTACGGGACCCTCACCCGAGCCACTGGATATGCGATGGAACACGTTTTAGTGCTCGTGACGCTCTGTGAAGATGGAGGAATTGAGTTCCTGGATAGTGATACCACCACTTTGTGAGTACCGACATTGTTTGCAAGGATTGAGAATGTGTCAGTGGCAAGAGATCTGCATGGAAGCCAAGGATAAGCAGAGGCGTGTAGTGCAACTGACCTGACATGTTATCTCAGTGCTGTAAGACATTCTAGCGCTATCAGAGCGGTGAATGACAAAGTCAACCAGAAGAACGGCAGCATTGGAACAACACAATCGAAGAGAAAAGAAAATTTGAAGAATTAATTGGCACTCTTAACTAACTCCTCTGTAATTACAAACAGTTTTACCTATCTCCAAAAAGCCAACCTTCTCCAAACCTCGCTCTTCAACGCCGAGTACTCATCCAACGTCCTGGAAGCAGCATCCCTATTCTCGATAGCTCTCCTCGTTAGATAAGCCATACACTCCGGAAGCGTACCCCACGTAGTACACTTATAAACCTCGGGAGCCACCCCCGCATCATCCTTTAGCTTGAGCAGACCAAAGCTAACCTCGTCCGACATACCGTGCAGCTGTGCAAACTTGACTGGCACAGTCGGAAGACTCGCCCTTGTGCGGTCCTGGTGTGTTTCGTGGGCTTTGACTAGCGATTCTTTGTTGTGGCTTGCGAGAAGGAGCTGTGCGGAGGGGAAAGGCTTGGTTGTTCCCAAGGAGCGGAATTCTTGGCGCAGAATGCCTTGGGCGATTTGGTTGTAGGAGTCGTCGGTGTCTTGCTTTGTGTCGTGGATTAGGGAGCGGGGATCAGAGGCCATGTATGCGCCGCGAACGACTTTGATGCCGAGTGTGAAGTTCTTGTCCAGAGCGATTTGGAGATGTTTGGCGAGAGTGTCGTGGGTGCTCTTGAGATAAGCTTGGTAGGAGTTGTAGAGAACGACTTTGCCGTCTGTGTTGAACTTTTGTTGAAGTTCCATGCCGAGACGGAAAATTCCCCATTGATAGTGTTGGGATTCGGCATCGATGAGGATGTATGCGCCGCGATCTTTGCACTTTTGGGCGATCTCGTGGCATGCGTCGACGAATTGCTTGGGGAGTTCGGTGCCATTGGCGAAAGCGTCGCAGACTCCAGGTCCAGCGCCGGTCATTCTGGAAAACTGTTAAAACGCGATACGATGAGAGGTCAACATAAGGCGACTTACTTCACGGCCAATTGATCACCCTCGCGGAGAAGCTCAACAGTCTTGACGGTTCCCTCTCTCCATGCCTCAATATTCTCGCACCACTGACACTCATTCGCACTGGAAGCCTCAATTCCAAAACCCTGATCTTTACCAGTCTTGCTATCAAAGACAGTCTCTTTCGCAAATGTAAGAATCGTTCCCTTGAAGCCCATATCCTGCAATGACTTCATAGTACGCTGCGTCTCAGCACCTGTTTCGCCAGCGCAAAATTGCTTGTAAAACGTATGCTTCAGAAGACCGCGCAGCAAAGGGTTGCGATCAACATTAAAGAGATATGGGTTTGTAGGGTTGGAGAGTTTTTGAAGAAGATGGAGTGAAGGTACAAGAAGCCATGGTCGCGAGGATATGGCGTTGACGAAGAGAGAGCGGTAGAGAACTAATGGGGGAAGTTCTGAGAGTGGTGATTCTGCGCCTTTGGTGATGGGTGTGTTTGTGCGTGTTGCTTCAAGGGTTGCGGCTGCGTTGGTGGAGGAGTAGCGAACAAAAGCGATGAGGCTATCTCGCCGCACTCGCGAACTGGGTCGGAGTGTGAGAGTGAGGCCTTGAGCGGCGCGTGAACGGGTAGTAGTTGAAAGTGTTGTCATGTCAGGCGTACTGAATCAATTGTGTGTTCAGACTTAAACCTGTGTGTAGATGAAGAGAGAAAAAACAATTTCAGCGATAAGGTGGACATTTTGAAGTGAAGCATCATAACCTTATCATCTTTTTGACTTCCAACCCCATCTCACACGGCTCTAGCAACCTTTGGTCACACCCTATCGGCACCCCAACCGATAACCTAGACCATTGAACATACACCGCGGGGAAGCGGGGTAGCTTGTCACATGGACATCTTATCAGACCGTCATCGGTGATTTCTGTTTCATTATCTTTAGCGAGTTGGAGGTCTAGACTGAATGTATCGAGGAGCGGGAGAGTTTCCCGATGGTTTGTCGACCCCACTCTGGTCACGTATCACAAAGATATGCAGTGTTGGTTCTAAACCCTTGCTACGGTAATGGCACCGTTGGTCTTGGATCTTATCACATCGGGAGACTTTAGTCCGGATGCGGTAGTTGGGGGTCGGGCGTGATACGCCATGCATCGGCTTATCCTAGCGACAGGCAGGGGCTTTTCTTCACTTCTCGGGTTTGTATTACGCTAGAAGCCATGTTGCATATTCTAGTTTATGTCGGAGGTCTGACCGGCGTGGGATGGGAATTACGTACGCGCACTGATTCGATGAATGAGACCTTGGGCCTGGCGGCAAGCGGCTACGGACGGATCTTGTTCAACCCACGAGACAACTCGTCCAGCGGTTCCAAGGGTTCCATTAGTCTTCCGGGCTTCTATCAAGGATTTTCGTGTTCTGGAGATGTCTTGAGGAGGTATGTGGAACGCCCGATATGGACCCTCTATATGTAATCTGCTCGTTCATCTTCGATGCCGGATTGAGGGTACCGATGAACGGCCACTTAATAGGCTGACAAGGCAGGGGTTCAGCTTGCAAAAAGGCCTTGTCGGTATTCGTGTCCGACTCATCATTTCCCATGGCTGTGAAGCTGACCCACGTTCTGATTTGAATTGACTTGATTTATGGAATGGGGGTCAATGATAAGCGTAACTTAATAGGTTCTTCTAAGCTGTCAGAGAATCGTGTTCATCGGAAATGTACTGTGTATGCGTTGCATTTTTCTACCCTCTTTACTGTACATATCGGACTACTTCATCCAGCGCCTTTGCTACATACTCGACGTTATGGTCGTTCAAACCCGCGAGGCTTATCCTCGATGTATTCGCCATGTAGATGTGATATTGCTCTAGAGCCACGTTAGCACCGATCGCAACAGGATGAATGATAACTGACCTTCTAGCCGTTCAATTTGTGGCTTACTGATACCTGTGTACCCAAACATGCCAGTCTGATTGACAATATGTGACCAATCGCCAGGCGTCCCCAATCGCACGAGTTCATCAAAGAGCCTCTTTCTCATAGACCTGATTCTTGAAGACATGGTAACAAGATCCTGATGCCACTGTTTTAAGAGTTCTGGATTCCCAAGAACAGTAGCTGCAAGTCTAGCACCGTATACCGGAGGGTTTGAGACAGTCTGTCGCTGAGCGTTCTGAAGAAGTGAAAACACGGTCCGTTTTGTGTCCTCTGACTTTGTAACGATCGCTGTTAGTCCTACTCTCTCTCCGTAAAGACCCATGTTCTTGGCGAAAGACATGCAGATCGCGGCTTCGAGGCCGAGATCTTCGATAAGGTACTTGATGGCCCAGGCATCTTCGTCGTAGTTTCCAGAGTTGAAGCCCAGATAAGCTGAATCGATGATGGGAAAGATTCCATTCTGTTTGATCACAGATGCAATTTCTTTCCACTGATCACGAGTTGGATCACAGCCAGTTGGATTGTGAGCGCATGCATGAAGCACGACTGCTGAACGCTTGTCGGTTGCGTTTAGTGCTTTGAGGTAGCCTTCAAAGTCAAAGCTGCGATTCTTGTAGTATGGCGCTTTGATGACGTTAAAGCCAATTTCTTTGAAGAGAAGATCATGGTTTGACCAAGTTGGGTTAGTGATGATGATGTTCTCAATACCTGAGTTGGCCTTGCGAAGGACGAGACCAGCCAGGAGGAGGGATCCGGTTCCTGAAATGGACTGGCACGTCGCAATCTGGAAGGAATTAGTAACAATTCTATCAGCACCATGTGCAGAACCCACTCTGTTTTCTTTAAGAGCAGAAGTATCATGGAACAGCAACTTGGTAGCCTCGTCTCGGAAGCTCTGCAGACCCTCAATAGGCAAGTACTCATGCCCAGGATTGACGATTAGCTTTTCAGCCTCCCTCACAGATGGAAGTACCCAAGGCTTAGCATTCTCATCTCTGTAAGTGCCCTGTCCCAAGTTCACCTTCTGAGGACTCTGGTCTGCATTGAAACGCTTGGTAACCTCAAAGATGGGGTCGGGCGGGATATATTCCGCTGCGCCAAAGGCTGACTGTTGTTGAGCGGACATGGCCGGAATGTGGAGATCGTGATCAAAGACAGGATTGGGGTAATCCAAAGAGTATAAGCTAGTGATGTCGGATAGTTGAAGCGATTGTCTTCCTTTTGTCTTGTTCTGATGGACATGGTTGTCGGTGTTGGAGTCCGGCGGGGGGCTCGCTGGCTCGGTGGAGGCCCTCCGATGGGTTACGGGCAGGGATCCGATTTGCAATACGACACACAACATATCGGTAGGCATCCGGGTTGGACTCCTTATCTCATGTTCAATGGCTTACAGGCTTCGAGCTCCGCAGGAGTAATGCACTTGCGCTTCTTCCAGAATCTCAGCTAGCTGTGAGTGCTCATTGGACTGTTGAAAGAGATACACGACCAACTTACAAACACTTGACTTCGCAAATTCTATGATGCTATATTGACACATCTACTAAAGATAGCCATAGAATTGTCCAAGGTCTCAGTATCATGTTTAATCTAGTTTCATTCTGCCGATCTTTAGTCAACCTGCCATAAGGATTAGCTTTGAAGGTAGTTCACAGTGGTACAAGTACGAAGAGGGCAAGTGCGTCCAAATACCGTGATATAGACCTAAGCTACTGTCATTTCAACCCTTTTGTAAAACTCTTTCAAATAAGCCATCATAGTTCCTTACTCGACGAGCTCCGTCATGCTACATTGCCCTGGTGATCTCCCAGCCTAATGCGAATATGTAGGCCTCTGCCTAGGGATATGCTGAGGAATCGTTTGAGTTGCCTACTTGTAAGATGGGCTTGGCTCATCTTATCAGTAGTTGGTTCTGGGCAGATTGATTGATCTGGCCATCTTGGGGGCCAATAATCCGGCAAGCGTCGAGATGACTAGCCATTCATACCGCCAAGGTCAGCCTTGGACTGTATACCGTAATTAGCATGAACATAAGCCAGAAATCCAAAATAGCCCCGTTGAGCCGCTTCAGATGTATCCAGTGACCTGATAGGTGCTTTTTGGGAGCCAAGGATGTCATCTTACACACTAATGAACCAATGCGGCAAAATACGCCGCTCTCCGACGGATTGCGGGAGGCAAGACTCGTAAGCATGATAAGCAATTGGCGTGAATCCAGAAACCCAATGTCTCCTCAGAAATATTCTTGGACTTTCAAATATCTTTGTCGATTATCAGAATGGCGTCCCTGGATTCGTTGCCCTGCGAAATCCTTCTCCAGATCATCCACAACAGCTCTCCCCAAGAGCTATGTCGTCTCAGTTATACCTGCAAGCGCTTAAGTTCAATCGCCGGAGCTTGCTTATGGAGGGATATCGAGCTGCATGAGAAAGGATATCACGAGTCGAGCGCAGAGCTCAACGAGCCACTACCTTACAAATCACCGAGCCGGTTCTACCACGCTTCCAAAGGGGAGGCCTGGCGGAGTAATATCGACGAAAGAGCTGA
Source organism: Fusarium algeriense (assembly GCA_002982035.1). NCBI lineage: Eukaryota > Fungi > Ascomycota > Sordariomycetes > Hypocreales > Nectriaceae > Fusarium > Fusarium algeriense. Next base: position 49,004 of record PVPY01000620.1, read on the forward strand.
TGGGTTATTCGCTATGTTACAAGCTCTTCATGCTTGTGGTGAGGCACGGCTGAAGGAGCTTGCTGGCAAAGTAAAGAGCTTGTGTACAGTGATTGAGCAGAGCCGGCATCCTGTTGCAAGGTCGGCTGCAGAATCTGTATCGATTTGGAATCTCCTCCCATACTTTATCAACCTGGAGTATCTGGAGATCCATGGTAGTTCTAAAGCGTGCCAATACGGAGAGCTTGGAGAAATTCGAGACGAACCTTTGAGCAAGCTGCGGTTCGCAAAATTATTTGCATATATCCCCCGATCTGCTGCGACATACGTCCTTCGTTCTCACAAGACACTGGAGCGCCTTGAACTTGGGATGCTCGACCAACCAGTATCGGACGTCGGTACGAACGAACAAGGCAACTTAAATCAGGCTCGATGGGAACTCCAACCTGGAGGAATCATCCCACGTCCACTTGGTGATTTCTTGCCAAACAATTCCCCGTCATTCTCAAAACTTGGGCACTTACACTTGTGTTCACCTTGTAATAGCCATGGCGATTACTTCAATCAGTATAACTCATGGTCAACGTGTGCGGAGCAAGACAGTCTCGAAGCATGGAAAAGACTCTTATTAGCATCTAGCCAGACTCTTGAAACCCTGGTAATCGAACATCGGCCTGCAGCAGGAATTGAGGAAAATGAAGGATTTTCCGAAGATGAGTTTCTCCACGCTGGGAAGACCGGTGCTGGCAACAGGGCACTCGTGGAAGCCCTTGGAGACGTCATCATCGACAAAGAGGCCCTTCCGAAGTTAAGACGGGTATATCTCTACGGATTTATCGCCAGTCAAAGGCGTGGAGAATCGCCCGAAAAGACACCCGCAGATTGGCTGATACGTGGTTTGGAAACGAGAGGAGTCCGTTGTGAGGCTAGAAGAGGAAAGTGGTGTCTTTTCGATCAGGATTCTGGTGAGACACACTGGGCAAAGTGGACTGGTGATGGGAGTTATAATCTGCATGATGGGTACATGGGCATTCGATTGTATTCGCTTCTGGCTCAGGTTTAAGATGTCAAAACAATTTCCAGAGTCTTTATGTGCATTGGACTGCTGTCCGCCTGCAAGAAGAGTCCAGGAGCTGTTTTGTAACAACATTCGGGTTTCAATTTGGCATTTTCAGATGATATACGCATAGGTTTTAGGGTAAAAAGAATCGTGAAAAAAGTATAAAAAAGAGAAATTTGCATATCCAGGTGATTTACCGGGATACACACGCTAAAGTGCGCCGCAAGACTTGTGTATACATCAGGGCGCCTTTTGGGGACCTGTACTTACAGCGGCGAGGACGAAGGTTTAAATATGTTCCCAAAGATTAAAAATAGTTATATAATTTTATTAATTTTATTCCCCTTTCTTAGCCTGAATTTCTCTCATACTATCTTCCTCCTTGTCACTTACTCAATTAGGTCGAGCGCCATGAACCTTCTTCGCATGACGATTTAGCCGGTTCACTGACGTGAAAAAAGAATTACAACCTTGCACGCTGCATTTAAAGGAATTTCCACTGTGTACCTCGTTCTTGTGAAAGGTCAAACCACTCTTCTCGAAGAACGACTTGCCAAATTCTTCCTCGTCGCACATGAAAGGCCGCGGCCGGTTTTTGTCATGCGTCCTCTTGTGTTTTAACAATTTATCGGAAGTTATGAACGTCTTGGTACACTCTTGGAAATTGCAAGCAAACGGTCGTTCGTTGCTATGCTTTGCCGCTTGATGTTTGTCCAAGTCATCCTTCCGTTTGGCCGTATATGCACACTTATCACACTCGAAGGGCCGATCTTTGCTATGTATCTTCATGTGATTATTCAACTCTTTTTGAGACTTAAAAGTTGCCTTGCAGTCAATCAAATCACATTCAAAGCAAGGTTCGATCGCATGTCTTTTCACGTGGCTGTAGAATGTGCCCTCGTCCTTGAATGAGGTAGAACATTCGGGGCACTTCAGGTAGTTGTCCCAATACTCCTTTGCGGCGGCCTCTTGTTCGGCGACCCCTTCGCTATTAGCTGGACATGAGTCGTCATCATCCAGTACGTCAGAGCAAGATTGATGCTGACAATGGTGGATGAGGGAACCAATGCTGTTGAAGTTTCTCGGGCATCTATGACACTGCACTGGACAATGCGAGCGAGGCACTGTATCGTCTTCAGGAACCCAGAGCTCTATCGGCAAAAGTGGGAAATCGAACTCCGCGGTCGGCATAGGTGTGGCCGTCATCGTGCTGGCAGGGACCACCCAATTTGCTACCCCAAGGTTAATATCGGGTCTCTATAGTGGGTGGTAAAGCGGGACTAAGCTGACGAGGTGATGAATGCCGTCCTATGAGCTCTGCTTGAAGTTCCCTATAGTAAAGTTTGTAAACTTGCTGTCTATCGTAATAGTAGATTGCTAGAGGTCGATATTATAGACTGGATTAAAATCTTTAAACTTGACGATACTAAACTTCATTGCGATACCGTGGACTTATTTCTTGTAGAGGGACGCTCTAAAGGCATAATACGTCTAAGGGACAATCGGTAAACCCTACCAAGCCAAGATATAAGAGGAGATCTCATCTGTACTTGCCTAGGGTATCTCGAGCTTCAACTTTTAAATCTTATTACAGAGATAATAGCATATCTAATAAATATATATTATCGGATCGACTTAGGGCTCCCCTAGACTAGCGGCTTCTGCATGCTTATTGCAATATCGATACATACTGAATAAGGTTTTTTTTGCTAGAGGATAAAGTATATACTAATCCCACTTAATGGTAAGAGCTAGAGGCTGTATTAAGATATAGTAAGGGAAGAAGACTCGACTTGTTGACTTTAGTTAATGTATTGTATAAGAGGCTTTACCCATTGGCTCGAGCCGGGGGGGGGGCCAACTTATTACGACCATACGGGTACAAACGCTTACGTTACGTATGCCCCACTTAATCTTTACTAATCACACAAGGACTTACGCCTAACCTACATCGGTATCGTAAGCCCTATATGCAACTTACGATATTAACTTACGACTTACCGCAAGCCTAACTTACTATACTATAAGCTACCTGTAACGGTTTTGGTTCCTAAGGGATAAACTA
>PVPY01000623.1:0-17248 GCA_002982035.1 Fusarium algeriense
AGAGGCTCACTAGTGTGGATGCGAGCTTGTCTAGTTCTAGTGGGCTTGAGGCGGCGACGGGGATCGCCGTCGATCCCAGCTCTACGATTTCGACGAAGCGCTTGAGCTCGTCGTCTGTTGTTACCCGGATTTTGCCTGGCTGTGTTGGGGCCGGCTCGACATTTGGGAGCGTTAGGCTAAGGGTGAAATGATCAGAGCTGGTGGCAAGGTGGTCCTCGACATTAGCTTCAGCGAGAGGTACATTCGAAAAGGCGAGGTCGATGGTGTTTCCATGTGGGTTTGTGGGGATGTCTGAGGTGTTCAGCAGGCCGAGGCCATTTTCCGATGCCCAGGAGGCAATCTCGTGGCCGCGGTTCGTAGTTGGGCCTGTCTGCCATGTATGATGTCTAGCGTTGAAGTCGCCTGCCACGAGGCAGCGATCAGGTATCGGCCATTGCAGTAAAGTATCAAAGGGGTGCCCTGAGGCAAGCTAGCTGCAGGGTAGGCAAGATTGGTCTGTGCCTATGACTGGACCTGCTTGCTCTCAGCATGAACGTTGTGAATGTTTGGTGGAGGCTGGTACATACGAGTGCTAGGATACACCACTGGTGTATTCTGACGGGCTGGCTCCAGGATAATTGACTGACTCCTGATCAAAGCACCGCAAATGTAAGCACCAAGGAAGCGCATCGGGGAAGACGCAATCTAACCTAGGTTTGATCTTCTTGTACTTGTAGCTCTCCAAAGAGTGCATGACACGAGAATACCGTAATCATATCCATAATATTTAGTCCAAGCATTCAATACCTTTTTCGATACTCTAGTACTAATTTCGCTTAAAAGTCTAGATTCGTCTGCATTTTAGCGGCTTGCCGGCGTTGGGCTATGCGCTAGCCACTTAACCGGGGATTGAAGGTAGACCCGACAAAGCCCAATATCGGCCTGCCGCTCTAAAGATTGCATTTCGCTCGACAACGTAGCGCATTAGGCCTAGTATAAATTAGGCTAGTTCTAGTAAATCTTTGGCAGCCAGTTACCTATAGGAGGACCCACACTGACTGCATTACACGCTTATATACCTACCGTTGGATCTACTTACTTACTACCAATACCAGCAAGGTAAGCCAGCACTTTTCCTTCTTAGCATCTATTTCGTCAGCGACAATGAGTGAAAATTACGAGAACATACTTGCAATTGGTACACAAATGGGCCTGATCCTACAGCCTCTGCCAAATATCGAGGAATGGATCAAGATACATGATTTGCCAGATGCTCGGCAAGTATGTAAGTTATACGTTGCTGTCAAGTCACTTCCGTGGGTTACTGATTTCCGCAGACAGCAGTCTCATGGCCCATAAGGCTGCTAGGGATGACTTTGAAAAATTCCAGGCGGCGTACAACGAAAGATATGGCAACCTCCCCTTTTCACATGAGGGTACATGGGTTTGTCTCGAGAAGTTGCATGAAGGAAAATGGCATATGTCCAGTGCGTGGGACAAGTTCAAACACTTGATGCATGTATTAGAAAGACATGACTCTCTGGTCAGACAGATGAGCGATCGACGGATCGTTGAAGGGTTGAGTGGGGGCGGTGGGACTGCTAGGGTAGCCCGCAGAGCAACAATCGGTTGAGACGATCTTCGGTTAGCGGAGGGAATGGAATCACGTCGGTAGAGGTGCATCTCGTGGTGTCGACAGCAGCAGCAGAAGAGGAGCACGCTGCTCCGGTTGATCCTCAGATCAATGAATGTCGAAATCCTCGCTCAGTCACGCATGGCTCATGCAGGTATTTGCAGTCGTCAGTCAACTCGTGTCACACATTAGGGAATGGCGATGGAATGAGGTGTAGAATACCACCAAGAAAACCTCGACCCGAGTCAACCCCATATCCAGTCTTCCGGCTTATTATACGAGCATCAGAAAAGAAATGTTTCGAACAATCCCTTACTCTTTAGCTCCCCAGAAAAGCAGTCCAAAGATGGCGGTAAAATTTATTACATATCATAATTTTGGGCCTTATTTGGCACTCCTCCTGTTCTTCTTACTGTTCTAGCGTGGGATACTCATTGGCTCCACCAACTAACCAGGGTTGAAGGTGGGTCGCCTCCAGCTATGAAGCCTGCTTGGCTGGTAAGTGGGCTGGGGTCGGTATTGTTTAATCGCATCACGATAATCTCGCGATGAAGTTGCGATGATCCTGCTTCACATGAATTATCCCCTATACCGATTAGGAATGATGCTATCTTGTACAAGGCTCCCTGGTCAACGGACCGAAAAGATCAATTGAGGCATTGGGCCGACCAATGCGCTGCCCTTCCTGGGTCAATCACCCTTCCTTCGTCTCTGTCAAACAGAGTACTCCGCCAACAATGTCCCTCGCTCTCGGCCTTGCTGACTGCCTAATAAATTAGGCCTTACTAGCCTCCATTCCGTTATGGGTGATGGCTGACGCTGAGCAAGCTCAAGTTGTAGGTTTCTGTCGCGTGCTATAGTCTTCTTCAGGCTGTTGAGAGACATCGTACTGAACATGCTGATATGCAGCGCTTGGATCAGGTTAACGTAGATGAGTGCCATAAGTAGTAGCTGGCGAGATCTTGGCCCCTGGGTTCATAACTTGGTGATGCATTGGCGTTTGTTGATATTGATCTGAAGGATTCATGGGCGTAGTATTATAAGCCGTCCAGTCGCTGGCTCCATCAATGCCACAATGCAGATTGAGCCTTTTGCAGCGAGAGAATGGCCATCTGTTGTTGCAGAGCCGCATTTAATCTTCCGTGCATTGCAATTTGGGCAAGCTCTACCTCGCGACCACCCAAAACACCCAGTAACTGAGTGTATTTTATCGTGAGAATAAGTATCAACAATAATTCTCTATTTTTAGTGCTTAAATGTGATATTTTGCTACTATATAGATAGGCTCAACCCAACGCCATCCAAAATGCTCCAACGAAGGAAGATAGAGACAATAAATCCAACATAGCGCATCATGCACCCTTTTTTGTAGTGACTCACATAGACTCTACAGAGACTGAGACATGAAATCTTCCACAATAGCTTCAATTTTCTTCCTGACTGATTTCATGATGGGGCGCATTCTAGACTTGACGGAACATAGGTCTTGACGAAACCGGGAGCTGACTAGCCTTCGGCCCGTGTATAGAGCATGGCTTGTCCATTCCTCATCTTGAGGAAAATTCTTAATCATGTTGCAAAGATTGCTGATGCTGTAGCCTGTGAAGGGGCTGACAAGCGGAAGGTCGAGATTGTCGAGTTGGTGTTCTCCTCTCACCAGGCAGCCAAAATTCACCATGGGTCACTCAAGTGTTCCACAATGAGGACATCCCTCCTCAGTTGAAAATGTGTCTTGCATCGCCTTTACGTTTGAGAGAAGTTCTTGGATGTTTTCTCGTCTCAACCCATCGAGCTTATCGAGGAACCGTTGCAGAGGGAGGTCATTTAACACAAAGGTATCAGGACCTTGGTGATCCACAGCTACCAGTTTTGCAGTTGAGGAGAAGATTTTAGGCCAAGAAAACACCTGCGAGATATACAACCACATGAGATAGTCGCTGTCGACCTTCTCGGTGTCTTTGTAAATCCTAGACCGCCACATGTCGGCCGACATCTGCAGCGCTTCAGCACATTTGAAATGATGAGTGATGATTGCGATTTTAGTGAAAAGCTCGAGGTCAATCTTTCGGGGCACGCTTTTGTAGCGGGAATGAATAACATTGAGAACGATGGCCAGCGCTTTTGCATCCCAGCCATGAAAATGCCTTTTCCAAGATCCTCGGTATTTCTCTTGATTGAACAGATTCGTAGCGAGATCAAGATGTTTGGAAGATGTAAGCATTCGTATTTCGACATTCTTGTCGGAGATTCGAGGGTTCTCTGTGCCGAAGAACAGTATGTCTAGATCGCGAAGGAGGCCGAGAGAAGGCTGAGGTTCGTCCTGGGCGGAGCCATCCTTTGAATTGTTGAAATTGGCTTCTTCTTCTTTATCCGGCGGATAGTTTGATGTATCATCTGAGTCGCCACCTGAATCTAGCTTATCGCTTGGACCACCCTGAATCTTGGGGCATCGGTTCATGATGACCTTAGGGACGACTTTCTCAGTATCTGGAGCCTCAAGCACAATTTCAAAGTCTCCGTCAGGGCATATTTCGTATCTTATTGAGTTCATGGTGGTGTCAAACACATATGATGTTTTGAGGAGGGAAGGCAAATTGAAAGGAGGGGGAACGGACCAAAGGTCAGACGATTTCAGAAAAGCGAAAGAAAATTTCTGTAAGCTTGTAGAATTTTCTATGACTCCAAGGCCAGACTTATAAGGACAGTCTTTCAAGATTGATGAATATTCCCATAAGGTTCATAAAGAGAGATAAAGGAGTGTAAGAAAACGTTGCAAAAATTGAGACCTTATGCTTGAGCCCGTAGGTAAGGCTGCCAGCATAAGCAAACAATCCATGCATATGCATATGCGGCTGAAACAATCGCGCCGTTTGACTCTTGTATTACCGCCAACCGATAAAGGCCAGCCAATAGATTCTCGTAATTTGCAAAGCCGCAACTGAGACCTGCATATGCCTGCATGGATTTCGGGTCATGGTGGCTCACGGCTTGACAGTAAGACCGCTATGTTTAACAGGGAGGTAATACAGCTACCTTAGTAGGGAGGTGAGGGGCTTCTATAGCCAATGAAAAGGCTCAAATCTATAAGCTCTATAACCGCGAGTTGGATCCTTATCCATAGAATTGGGTCAAGAGCCAATCAAAAAGAAGTATGCTAAAGATTACGACTCCACCGGCAATACTTGAGGGAATATCGGATGTTGTTGTGCTCGTTGGGAAATTCCATGCTGAATCGCTTTTGGGACGTCGTGTTTAAGCCAGTCGAAGTCGTTAGCCCTTCCGTACTTATGCAGTTCCGTCGATCTTCTCGTGTGAGCGAAAGTGGGGTACCTCTGGTCAGGGCGACTACCAGGCCCTGTCCAGCTCGTCTCTTTTCCAATATACGCCCTCAGGTGATTTGCAGCGCACACCAGAACAATACCTACCAAACATCCCGGGTACTGTAATACATGCCAAGAACTCTAAAAATGGCACTTATACTTTGTCTTATTGATAAGCACTCGCTGTTCGATTCGTGTTGCCTGGTGGTAGCCTCGGCTCAAACCGTTGGATGGCTTTCTAAGCAGCATCTGTCGCGATGAATTCGCCTGCTTTGGGAATATTCATTTTTGGCTACTCCACTTTTTTAACTGAAAAATATTGGCAAATAACGGGCTATCCACTGTACGAATGAGAGAGAGCCGTTATCGGATGTGCACCCGTTTTTTTCTTGAGTGCACCTTGCGGAACTTAACTGGAAATCCCGCAAAGGGCTCATCAATCATGTCAGTCGGTTCAGAACGGCACACTGCAAGGGTACTGGATGCCAGTCGAACTTGGCAAGCAAGGCATAGGGGCGGTGCGGAAACATAGCAGAGAAGTCCAAGCCCTGGAGACTTAGCTTCTTTTAGGCAAACAAAGTTCCACACGCACGCAGCCTGCATATTCCTGATCAGCTACATTCAGTATAGCAGAAAAGATTCCAAGTAAGAGAGACAAGGATGTTCTGACACATTATACTGACCGCTGAGTACGCTGAAAGCTAGCAAGGAGGCCTCTCGGCTGGTGACTTAATTGGTTGGTCCGCTCTTACAAGGATTGAAGGCCCTGGGCTTTGTTTGCCGGCTGGGGCCATAAAGCCCAGCCCCTTAGAACCTCGTTCGGTGGTTGGATGTTTTACTCCTTGTTTATTGATTATTTATTATTCCCTACAGTGTTACTCTCAACACCTTTGATATCCAGGAAGAGCTCGCTCTCGCGCCTCGTCTATCCCGACATACCTCTATTATTGCTATAACCGGCTTCTTGAACTAGCATTTAACATAGCTTTGCGCCTTGCCGGCTTTGCTATCAGCCTCAGTGAATACAGTTACTGAGCACCAACACAATCAAGCCCAGTAGATGCCTTGCCATAGTGAGAGACGTGGGCGCCTCGGCACGACAGCAGACCGTGAATGCAATGGTGAAGGAGTAGGTATTCCGCCACTGTCACTTACTATCCAGAATGCTAACCGTAATACCTAGATAAATCCCGCAAACGACCCCCGCTACTTCAATCATCATTCCTATGCCTCCACTTCGCCCAAGCACCATCTACATGATTCAAATCCTGAAGAAGACGGCATAGATGAACATATGCCGCATGGCTCTGCCTCCAGACAGAGCGTCCAGGACGGCCTCGATCACCTCCACCACCACAATCCCGTTCCTATGCCAACTTTTGAGCCTTTTTATGATTTTCTAAATGGACTTGGACCTCGCTTGCGTGATGGTAATGAATCTTTCAACTGGAGTCCCGGAGAACGTGAGCAACCGGCAGAATCAACCTCGAGAATAAGCATTCGCCAGACAACTTTTACATCGAACCTGCTTAGGAGTAGAACGACTTCTGCGATTGCCGTTTCTAGAATTACCTATGCAACGCGAAGTGGCCCTGCTAGTCCTCCAGAAGCCGAAGCATCTCAAGAGTATGCACAGCCCATATTCAGCTCCCTGAACGACCTGGCGGTCTACAGTTCACTGCCGTTTCCATGACGATTGGAGCTAACCAAGATGCCAGTTTCTTTCAGGACATTCTAGGCGATACTTGGCCACCCCCCGCCGCCCATAACCATGCCCGCGAAGAAAGCGCCGGGGATCCTCCACCTGGTTTGTTTCGAACTATGCAGAATATCCTTTGTTTCCTCAACCTACCAATAAACTCCCAGGAGGCCCTGGATCGAATCATGACTAGACTCATGGAAGCAAACCTTTGGTCCGACGCCGCGCCTCCAGCCACAGAAGAAGCCCCCCGAAATCTGGAGAGAAAACCTGTCGACAAGCAAATGTTGGGCTGGGAGGGAAAGGCAGAGTGTACTATCTGCATTGATGAGATGAAAGAGGGAGATATGGCCACGTTTTTGCCTTGCAATCATTGGTTTCACGAGAATTGTGTTACCCCGTGGCTGGAGGAACACAATACATGCCCTATCTGCCGAACGCCGATTGTAAAGACCGATCGCAGCGGTAACATCAGTAGTGGTAGTGGCAGTAATAATAACGGTGACAGCAACCCAATTCAGGACTCAAACTCTGGGTCTAGATCTGACCAACTTGGTTCGTCCGGAACGTACGAGTTCCATCGCAGTCCGTCGGGAGTAGCTAATTTGGGGGAGGGGGCCATTCCCCCGAGCCGGACCTCGAATCGCCTGAACGGGGTTTTGTGTCCCCTCCTGAATGGGCAACAGGCGAGAGAACGTGGACATGGTCGAGATAGAGCATCTCCGACAAGACCAAGAGCGGCAGTCCGGGGCCAATACCGTCGGCAGCTGAGACGGAGAAGCCCTTCTCAGAATATTCGACGCTCAACAGCAGACTCATAACAACATAGACAGGAAAATCATGGCTTCATGAGCTGGCTCCACGATTGGCTCAGCAGAGAATGACCTGGGAACAGAGCGCTATAGAATGGAAGACTGAAATAGGGTCACCATTCGCTATACTCCAGAGAAATAGTAATTGATGTGTTTTCCAACCGTCCCGGCTAGCCATAATTCACATAGCAGGGTGAAGTATCTTACTTATTATAATGCTGATTTCATGCCCTCTGACTTTGAGCTTGAGCTGACGTGGAAGAACACGCCTTTTCAAAGTCACATAAATATATCTCTTAAAGGTAGTCTTCCACTATCTCAATTTAGTGATAAATAGAAATAGCTTCAAGTATCTGGTGGTATGAACTGTTTACCGGAATGAAGCCAGTTCTTACGTCGCAAATTTGGTGATATCGGGTGCGACAAGCAATCTGCATAGATAGGTTACTAAACGTTGTGCAGGCGTGTGTGATGGGCGGAAAGCAAGCGTGTACCAGGCGGCCTTACCCAACGACCAAGCATAACTGTATATCTCCTGGTAGCACGTAGACACAAATCATCGATTGCCCTGTATCCCGGTTCTAGACGCTTGCGATGACGACCATCTCAAGCAACCGGATTGTGCCATGGCCTGTATGAGACTAGTTTAAGTGAATGCAGGCACGGAACCTGATAGGTCTGTCAATGTTAGCATAGCTGATCCTTGAAGTGTACATGAAGACAGGGTCAGGGCAGGGGTTTGTACGAGACGACGCAGACAGGTGAATTTTGCTTGCATTTCATTCCAAAAGCATCTATAAACGTTCCTTTATAGCTAGGACCTTTTTGAGACTTTTCCAGTTCTCACTACCTGGCTGTAATACTTCCTTGTCATAGACAGTAATGAGATTATAGTTGGTTAGATGGGCATCTATTCCTTAAGCTTAACAAATACTTTCAAATCTTCTCAATATAATGATGTGTGACTAAAATAATGATGTATTTCTCGAATAGATTGAAGTTTTCTGTAATGTAGCTAACTCTGCGCTTACAGCTGTTCCGGTCTGAAGTTGCTCAAAGCTGGTTATCGTTCAGCTTACTGATGTAGACAACCCGTGAAGAGAGCGCCTAACGCGCGATGAGAGTTACGACACAAAAAGCGGCGATGCTCTGATAAGTAACTGAGCCGCAATACGTTCCCCAAGCCAGATTACAGGCTAACGCATTCGAGCTTTTCTCTGCTGGAGTGGTTGGCTAAGCCACCTTGAAAAGGCTGATCCTGCTCCAAATCCCCCCCAGATCAACAAGGCACCTATGGGACTGAAGTTAGTCAGGCGACCAGTTACCAACGCTGAGTGAGGATATAAAGGAAGTACAACTTTGTCAGTGCCTTGATTTTTTTTTTTTTTTTTTCATTAAGATCTCAATAGGCTTGAATCGGATAAAACGAATAAAACCGATTGACGAGCTATTCAAATCGATCGTCGGTGATTTCATCTGGAACTCCGCCAAAACCATCTACTACCCGGTAGCTGGTTGCCGACTCCTTCTCTTCTGAAAGAACGACATTACCACCATTCCTTCTTCTTCTTTTCTCTTCTTTTCTTTTACCTTGTTACCTATAGGCCCGATCAAAGAGACAATTTTCACTTTCTGAGTCCTGGTAAAGGATTTCAATTTAATCTATCATCAATCAGGACCAGTTTCATCTGTTGTCAATTCGGACTTCAAGACCGTTGGCCCCAAATGAGACCCGACTTTGTTGTAGTATTATTCACACTCATCACATCAACGGTCGCGTTCCCTATTGGTCTCCGCCACATCAATGAATTGAAAGAATTATACGAGCGTCGGGGTGGAGGTCACGGTGGAGGCCGTGGTGGTAGTAGTAGCAGTCGAGGCTCGAAAGGGTCATCTAAAGGCAGAGGTCCCCAGCCCAGCTCCGTCGGCGGGCAGCACTACCCTGGCGGTGCACCAAGGCCTTACAGGGCTGGCAATCGTGGCCCAGGAGGGACCGCACCGTTCACACTAGCTGAGCCCGCTCTGAAATTCTGGCCTGGCGTATGGCGCTCTGGTGCCTACATGTATCCCAACCCACATACGTATCGCTATCACAATGAGACTACCAATGAGGACGAGGAGCGCGCCCTTCTCTGTGGATGCTCGCGATACGAATACTGCGCATGCGACGACAAAAACAACACCCGATATTTAAAAGAGCTCATTGGAAACGGTAGCTATGACGCACTCAACAAGTCCATTGTCAATGTCGCAGAGGTTAACGGCACTTTGACAATCCTCATTAACGGTACTCTACCCAATAATACTGCTCTCCCCGAAGATGGCGCATCACCCAACGCTGCTGCGCGACACAGGGTTGAGATACTGGCATATTTGCCCGCAGTGGCTACAGTTCTGTTGGCAGTCTTTATCTCCTAAAGAGAATGTAGTGGGATACAGAGACATCGTAAAGGATTATACATACAAGTCTTACCTTAGTTGCTACTGTACAAAGTGGGGAAACATCTTGTAACTTTAAGAGACCTAAGAACGATAAATAAATAATAAACGCAGAGCCCTCGTATTTTGGGAAGATCTTTTCAATCGTCCCCATATATAGAATGTACAGTATCGCGCTGTTTAATGTCGTATGCACTTAGTGATGTATGATTTTAATGATCCCACCATAGCCCTCAATGCTTGTCAGCCGCGAGCCATGACTTGAGCCTCGAATTGAGCTGCGGGCCTCGAGCTGAACCTCGAGCTGAGCTACACGCCTCGAGTTGGGCCGGATGTCGAGTGGCCCGATTCCGATTGGCGTAGGCAATAGAATATGTAGGCGGCTATAGAGTGCATGCAGGCTGGCGTTGGTTTCATAATATATCCTTGTATTGTGGTATAACAGAGTCCCCATCTAATTAACAAATGAAAAAATAAATTAAATACAATAAATACAAGGGAATCCAACAACTCCTACCGGATTGCTTTTTGTTGGCAGTGAGCGAATGAGTATTTGTCTTTGCAGTTCAATGTGTCTGACCCTCAACAGACGCTAATAGAGAAGCCTTGTAGAAGATTACACTAATCCTCTTTATGTTCTGGGGTTCTGGGGCCATGACTGTCATGTACCGGAGTTAGTGCTTTTTGGCGATAAGCTACAAGATCGGAATCCATCACCCCTGTCAGCAGGGTTTTACGCACTCGCCCGTCGCTGCCCAAGAGGCAGTGCCCCACCCATATCATGTCGGCACGCAATCAATCCCATTGGCTACCCTCTGCCTGTGAAAAATCAATTCCGGTCTGTTACTATTGGCGTGATTGAGCAATATTTGACCTGCTAAACCTGCCGAGCGAGGGCTCGGTCCTAGATAAGTCCGCGAAGAAGGTAATTTAGCCAATCGGAGGCTTCTTATGAGTTACCGACAGCCTCAAAATCCACAGTTACCCATGCTTCAAACATGATGGGTGGAGCCGAAATGCATCACGCTCTAATCAACTAAACGTACGCTAACTATAAATAGTAAAAAGAGGAACGCTTAATGTTACCTGAGATCGTTACATCTAATGTATGCCACTAAACTATTAGCAGGTTTGAGAAGTGCTCGCTGGAGTCTACTGGCATGCTACAAGACAGAGGATCAGCCTGACCCGTTACCGTACAACTCTGTTCCAGTCGTGCAATCTATCCCTGACAGGGGCCAAGGTTCCCTGCTCCCCTGTGATCTGGCATGACTCAACCGTTACTGCCAACACCGTGCTCTCTTGTGCTCTCTCTTTTCTCTCTTCTCTCCCCGTAGGCTCTTGCCAAGGCAACAGTCGCCTCTATATGCATGACGATAGCTGCAGTCCCAGAGGAGTGGCTCTTCATGGAACACGGTATTGCGCCTAAAACCTGGCAACGTCAACAAGCTAGTAACAGAAAAAGGCCACATACTATTCAGCTATCCACTAGGTAAGCAAGCCCAAACACATTGTCCCTAGTGTTGCCTTCCTTTCTGAGAGCAGGCACAGTTCGTATTTAATATGGCATGACCAAACAGAAAGGAGAGTAAGATCTAGGTTCCTTGACACATCACCCCAACGGCTTTTTCAAAGCGAGTCTTATGCATCAACACATTTCCAGCGAGTAAATATAATATATATTAAAATAAACAAAGTCATTTCTATAGTGTGTTGTTCTCATCCACTTGTCTTCGTATAGCTCTTCACGTTCAGCCGACTATCTTTATGTTCACCAGTAACCGCTTGTTGGGCAAACACTCTACCAGCGTGGCGAGAAACCGTTCCCGCCTGGATTCGTCAACGAATTCGTGAACCAATGAGTCTTCGATTCCGTTTGCGCTTGCCTCGTAACTGTAGCAGCGGTAGCTGACCCCTCGCGGAGCTGAGAAACGCCTAGCCGCTGCTTTCTCTCGGCACCAATTGCAGTAATTGGAGCCGTCTTAGCAAATTTGGGGGTATCCTCCTCGCTATCATCTCGCCAGTCTAAATGACGGATGGCTTGGCTGCGACTGGTCATGGAGTTTTGGTCGTGCTGCTTCTGAAGCTCCTCCTTATGATCCCGCCACCACTTGGGAAAACCGTGGAACAGGCCCAGAGATTGTTGCGTGGCCTTGTCAACAGGCATCTCGTGCTTGAACTTGCAGCCCTGCTGAGTAAAGGCGCAAGTTCCGTAATGTATCCATTGGTCGCAATAGATCTTGGGTTTGCGTTGCTGAGCAAGTGGAGTTGTTGCTACGATATCATTGATCCTGTTCTGCGAAAAATGATGTTAACTTGCACCAAGAAAGAGCATAGGTGAAGTAAGAAAATACCGCGAGAGGCTGATTTACCTGTAGGGTATCAGATGCTGGGCCAGTTGGAGCCTATACACTTAGCTTCCTCTACCTATATGAGCCATGCCCGACTAGCGCACCTTAAACGTGACTGGCTGATTCATTCCAGCAACGCCTTGGGGCGGCTGCGTGGGTAGGTCTGGCAGAACAACCATACCCTCGGCCGTTCCCTGGGTTGCGGGCAGCTCATTGAGGGCTGGGAGCATGTCGGCGGGCACAAGTCTGGTGAATCGACCATCGGGCCTCGCCACGCAGTAGGCGTAGCCGTTGGGGCTGTCAGAGGTGAGCGCAGGCCTGACCTTGCTGCTGAGAGGAGAGCCCATGGGAGGGTAGTTATTAATGGCAATGATGTTGTTCATGGGATTAAAAGCTGGTTGGGAACCTCGCCAGTTACCAGATCCCGGGCCTCGTGGAGCAGAAGGCTGGTAGGACCGAAAGCTCTGCTGCCAACCTCCATAACACGCCTGAACATCATATCCGTTTCCGCCAATCATAGGAGGATGGTTTTCGGGGGGAAATTTAGAAATAAACGTAGACCTAGGTCGATTCATAGCGTTGAGAGATGAGCTGTTAAGTTTGGAAGGAATTTGAGGCCATCGACGAGTACTATGCCCTTGAGTAATGTACTGAGGAGAAGATTTGTTTCTGAGATGAAGAAGGGAGGCAGATGCTTTATTATAGGCGCTGGAATTTTATAATTCTTATCTGGCATAAGCAGTCTTTTCTAGAATGGTTTAAGAAGTGTAGAATTTGATGGCTATAGAAAGCCCTTACCCCCTTGGATCACCGACGTCGGGCCTATCAAGTGGCTAGGACTTGGGAAACGGGTAACGGGAGACGTGGTATAGCTTCGAGGTGTGCGCTGGCAAATAATAATAATGGTACTAAAGAAAAACGCACAACAGTGCCTATGCTAAACAATACAGTGTAAAGTATTCCAAACCGGCTCGGGGACACAGTAGAAGAAAGAGGTTGGATATATTGATTACCTCGGGCAGGTAGTTTACAAGGCTTGTTGGTGTCTTATAACTGAGAATAAGGGGATAAATAACTTGTTTGCTACAACTTGGAGACGTGCTTTTATAAGGCCCGTACCATAACTGCGGTCACGTGCAGCTAGAGTTTGCAGTTACTTTCTATCAAACACCTGACCTGTGCCATGCTGTCTATTGTTTTAGCCGCCGTATATTGAACAGGCTAGACATGCCGCTCACTTTCAAGGTTGCTTGGCAGCTTGCCGTCCTCCTTTCTTGCCTAGTTCCGCGTGCATGATGTCTCACGGGATGCAAATAAGCATGAATTAAATTTCTAGGAAAGAAAATGACCCGGTTGTCTACTTTAATTCGCACTAAATGTGAGTGAATTAACATAGCAGGGTGCCTGCTTCCGCTGAGCAACCGCGTTTTCTCTATATCCTAAAATAGCATCATCTATACTGCCGTCCTTAGCGGTAAACAACCTTGGACGTTTTAATAAAACCGCCTTTTTTCTGTTTCCTTACCTCAGCTTTCGGTTCCAAACGTTGGACCCAATCAAGAGCCACTCTGAAGCACGCGTTCGGACGAGACTGACAGTTCTCAAGAAGCATGGCATGGTAGTCAACGCGAGATTGGGTACCGATAAGAGTACATCAAGGGAGATGCAGCTGATCGAGAGCGGCCGTGTACTTTATCTGAGATAATTCGAAGGATAGTTGCGAGAGCGCGCGTGTTGGGGAACCTCACGAGGAAAGCCGGAATGTACATCTCGAGGCAACAGGCTGGCGAGACACAGCTTCCGAAAATGGGAAATGCTTGGTATAATTGCAGCACATGGCACAAGAGCACTCGTTGTTGATTGCGTGAGATGAGATGCGACGAGAGCTGAAATGACTGTCGAGCTCGAATGGCGAAGTTGCCTCGCGTCATCAACATTCAGGCACAGCATAGCCCCATTTTAGGTGATGTGGCGGTGTTATTGCCATCCTAGTCTATGGTTGGTCAGAATCTCCTTATCGTCGTTATCAGTTTGTGTCGACTCCACTTCAAGTTTTGCGCCAGCATCAGTCCCGTAGAAATGGCCTTTTTATTAATCTGTCTAGGGTAAGTCCAACGACCCTGCAGGGTCGAGCCTCAGTATTTTTGGTGAAATTACGAGACGCATTCTTATCATGACTCTACCGTTCATTCACTCCTGCCTTTCGTTTTATTTCGATATAGGTACTTCCTTGACAAATGCCTCTTATCCTCACTTCTGTTCGACCTGATGTTCAAGTGTTGTGAAGTATTTCTACATGGCTCGCTCATGATATACTCTTCTGGGTCTTTGGACGCCCCGGTCGTATCGAGTTCATAGAAGCACCTAGAGGTCCTGATGGGGAGGGAGTCCAAGTAAACTGATCCATTATTGCTAGTCATATCAACGAACAATTTGCAAGAACTAAAACATCAAGACCTCCCTTGTGATTCTCAATTTCCGAGATCTCTTCGTCCAAGCCACAGATAAAGATCTAAAAAGATAGTTGATTTTGGCTTGCAACGAGGAAAGCTTGGTTCGGCGGTGGAAGAGGCGATCACTGCATCCGCCTGGTCTTCAGTACTAGAACCAGCAAAGATGGCATCACGCAGACAAATAGACTAAATCCGTGGGGCTGTCGGAAATCAAGACTACCTCTCCTTCGCTCCTCCAGCCTTGTTTGCTCTATCCAACTGCTCGCCAGCTTGTACGGCAATCTGCCTATCCATGGAACCGTCTAGATATGGTACATCTCCCAAGATTGGCTCCCAGAGCGATAGGCAGTATCCTCATAGAGGAACTTAAATGGCAGGCTGCCAAGAGCTCACCATCTAGGCCGACACCATTAGGCCGCAAAGGTAATGGTACTGGGAAATAATGACTGACACTAAACTCTCTCTAGTGAAACAAGAGTCGAACACAGTCTGGTAACGGCTGAATGTGGATATTAATTTATGGACGACCTCATACTTGACAATATTGAGTCTGCTGTTCTTGAATCTGATGGTGTCGGTGTGGTCTTAGCGATGGCAGAGTTGAACGTTTGAAGAAACTGCGTCTTTATAGTCTCTGTGATAGGGTTAAGACTGTATATTCCTGGCGATGGTTCCTAATACATTTTGTAAGCCGCTTCGGATTCGAGAAGATGTCGGACATATTCCAAGGGGGCTCAGGGGAGCTATTATGCCAAGCGGTGAATCGTACGCATGGACGCACCTATTTGCCTTTGGTTTCCTATAATCAACCATCAATCCAATGTTATATTGCCGAATGTGCATTCTTAGCAGTCTGTGATAGTAAAATTACAGCCTGTATTCGGGACTACTCAAGCTACTGAATACCGGCTCATATGGGCTAGCTTGTCTCCAGGACTTGATACACCAACTAGGTACGAGCTTAAACTTTATGTGAAACCTATCTGATATCTCGGCGAGGTAGATTAAGGCTATGTACCAAAAGTAACATTTTTTTCTTTTACATTTTTAGGCAGCATAAACAATCCTCTATATCGATACAGTAAAGTTCTAGAGACGTAAGCCCGCTGTTCAGCTCCGCTACTTATCTAGGCCGCCTTTATGCTTCCTATAATTTTCTTTGGCCATTTTTCGCCTTCCTTCTCGCTCGTCTCTCTGCCGTCTCGCGCTTGTCCTCCACCTTCTTACGAACACGCCGATAGGCACTAGCGCAGCCGCAGCAGAGATGCATATCAAATATCCAGTGGACAAAAGGAATCTCGTCGGGGAGTACGTCTGGAAAGTCTGCAAACGCGCTGTCAGAATGCAATCTGAAGTAATATTGGCTTAAACCGGCATCTTTCTTGCCACCATCCGCTCTGGGCAGAGGCTCCGTTACAGGACGAATAGCTCTGCACTTCTCATGCCCACTGAGTTGAACAACGTTTCTAGTGTTGCAGAAAAATACTTTGGATCCATTGGACTTGAGAGCTTTGGCCAAGGTTCTGTGGGGAACCCCATTTCTCGAACCGAAGCCCATGGATATGCGCGGAAAGGCAAGGCTTGCTAACTTGGGATTAGACTGAAGCGTTGATTCGTCATCAATGTGAAGAAGGCCCAGTTCTGGATTGAAATATCCATATGGGGTGTCCTTTTTATAGCCAGCCTGCCCATCACGCGAGAAGCGCGAAAGATGTCGTTGCGCAGTCTCTCTGGAAAGACGATCGACCAATAATGCTACTGGTAGAGGCGGTGACTTAATGAGTAATGATGTGTCTTTTGAGGCGCAGTGAGTTTGGCTGGAAAGAGTGAATGACCAAATAATTTGTTGCAGCTCTGAGGGGAGTTTATTTAAAGGGAATCCTTCAAGCCGCGGAACTTTGAGCTGTGATCGAGTCACTACAGTCATTTTGATGTGTGGAAGTGATTATGGGGATTGAACAAGGGTAACTGATGAGAGGTATAGCCTAGATCGGCGAGATGAAGGAGAAAGCCGATATGTAGCAATGCGGCATAGGAAAGAATAGGCAAGCAATTGTTCCTCATCGAAAGATGGACGCCTTCCAATCTCTTCCTCAACTGAGCCGAAGACCTATTCAACAACCTTGGCGGACCCAGACGCTTTTGAACGCTAGGAGTGAGCAATATGATCAACAAAGTCATTTTGAAGCAAAAGAAAGGATGTGCACAAACCATAGCGCTAGGTTGACAGTCCAGACATCAAGGAGTCGTCTTTGGCCTCGACTGTGGTTTTTCCAGGGAATTGACACGTACTCCATCAGCCCGTTATTAATGAGCTCGTTTCTTAGCAAACTCGCGTCTTTTGAACTGTTGACTACCGCACCAACTCATGAAATTCGGTAGCGCCTGTGGGTACAGACTAGCCTGATACTAGCCCTCTAATTGGTCAGGATGTAAATAAAGATCTGACATCTTGTTAAATAGCCTTATTGGTCAAATGAAGGAAATGGCTCAAACTAGCGTGTATCCACAGGCGCTACCGAATTTCATGAGTTGGTGCGGTAGTCTCATGAGCCGATGAAA
>PVPY01000624.1:0-77588 GCA_002982035.1 Fusarium algeriense
CCCCCCAAGAAGCACTGAGCTTATGCATGTCTTGTGTAACCATAAGCAAGAAGAAAGCGACAGAGCAGAGTAAAATGCGGGGAGCCATTCGAAAATTCCCGAGAGGCTGAAAGGCTCGAAACCTATAGGCACTCTTCGCGTGAATTCTTGCTTGGCAGGTAACGGACTTCCCGAGGAGGGGTTCATTGAGTTCATATTACACGAAATGCAGAGACGGATGTAGTGGAAGAATTAGATTTGAGAACTTCTGTAATTGAGGACTATCTTAAGCTGAGCTATATAACCAAAGCCACCAATGGGCCTATCGATTCTCCGGATCTGGACCAGTAGCATCAAACGATCTCGCATCCCACCTCACCCTCCGAAGATGGCGTTCTGGATCCTTGATTCCATTCCGCGCATGCAGCTATCGGCGGTTATCCATCAAAATGATAGAACCTTTCGGTAGGTCACACGACTGAAGATGTATCGTTGAGTTCGCCTGTAAGTCACGTCGTGTCAATACAGCTTTTAGATCTTCCAATGCCATTCCTGCCCGACTCGTCAGTGGCGTGACGATATCGCCTCTATAGCGAATAATTGTCGAACTACCGTGTAAAGCGAGGATGCTGCCAGTAATGCATGTCTTGGTCAGGTCCTTGATAAACTCGGGTGGTATTTGGATTCGGAACTCGGGGGCCATCAGGGTCTCGTTTGTTGCGGGAAGCAACATCCCAATGAGTTTCTCGACATTCATCGCGGATAATGTTCCTCCTCCATAGCGGTCATGCTGCAGGATCTGGAGCGCGAAGTACCTTGGCAGTGGATTCTCATAGCAACAGTCGGTATGCCATGAGAACTCACTCATGGTTTCCGAGCGGGCTTGGTGAGCTCCTGCAAGAGAGGCCGGTTTAGGTCGTACATCCCAGAACCAACCTCGAGTCGCACTGTGTGAAATAGGCAGGTGATGGTGGTGATGTTTGTTCAAGCTCAGAAGAAGCTGTTTGAGGTAGTCACTTGAGATATCGGCAAAGCCAAGTCGTATCTTGAGCAACCCGGTAGACTCAAGTTCTGCTGCAACTTGGTCAACATGTCCAAGGTTTTGAGCCCATGAGATATGCGGTGCATCAAGGACCCGAAGGCGATGCTGCAGAGCTAGTGTCCCATGGCAGCGAAATGTACGGAAAGGATAGGACAACTCAAGGGAACCGGATCTTGTAAGACATGAAAGTCGACGGGTCATGATGAACGATATGACAGGTTAGTTATTCGAGTAAGAATAGGTCTCTCAAGGCATTTGAGTTTATTATCGACATCAACCGAAGTACGTATCAGACGCTCTGGTCCAGAGTCTGACACTACCTTTTTATCCCTCACCCAACACAAATCATAGACCACTTTGTGGCTTTCTTGTCTCAGAGAAACTGTTACATCTATGGTGGTCTGGATTGTTGCATTAGGAAACTGAAGTTAATGGCTGACTATGTCTACCAATAATCTCCTCACGGACATAAATAGCACGAGGCGATGGCATAAATCGTCTTGGACTGTAGAATCCCGGCAGACAGGACACTTGCCAACAATGCAAATGAATCCTCTCATGCAAATTTATCTCAAGCCAGATGCTGAAGAGATTCTACCTATCTCGCAGCATAGCGTCGATGTCGCAGCCTTCACTCGCGAGGAAGCCCAATTCCAAGAAGCACTCCTCAAGCTATGCCCCGCGAATCTCTGGCCTGGAGCTTCTTACACGACGGGATATCCGCGACCTGTACTTGTGGGCCAACATCATCAACAACAACTGCAGGATCTCCATGAAGCTTTGACAGCAGCCCTCACCGATGTTGTGGAACGTTGGTGGAATGACAGAGATGCACGGTTCCCAGAACGTATGCCGTTGGAGGCCAAAGAGGAGGAGCTACTTCAAGTATGGTGGTCCTTATTTGAGACATTACGAAAGCTGACATGCCATATAGTGGATTGATGGACAGGTTATGGTCGGGAACATGACGCCGTTCTCGCAGCGCCGAGGTTCATGGCGTCCAGACTTTTTGGTGGAGGACAACGGCGAGCGCGAAGAAAATTACTGCGTTACTGAGATCAATGCACGTTTCGCCTTTAACGGATTCATGCATGAGTCTTACGGTCAAAAGGCGACCAACCAGAGCCTACAGCATGAGAAGACCGACCTCATCCCCGCCACGGACCCAGAGACTGTAAGACACCAGCTGCACCCTCTTTCTGATTCTGACCTTACATCGGTAGATCTTACAAGGGTTGTTCAGCTTATTCGATCCCGATCGTTCCCTGCATCTTCTCAAAGGCTCCGAGAAGGGTATCGATATACACATGTTCATCAATGCTGTCTGGCGTCATTTCGGCATGAAGCCACGGCTCATCGAGCCAGCCGATCTCAGGCTATATCCTGACCAACGAAGCAAATGTGGATTCCGCTTGTGTTGCGTCATACATGATCGCGAAGGCCAAGTAACCAATACTTGGAGTTTTGTAGCTCCAGATGGTGAGATCTGGGAAGAGATACATCAAGTTGGACTTGAGCTACATCAGCGGGAACTCCTCGCTCTAGAGCCTGAGATGTTACGCCAGGTCAGCTTACGGTGCTTCAACGATATGCGTACTATACTGCTTGTGCATGACAAGCGATTGCTGGGCATTGTGAGACAGGAGATCCCGCAATTGGTGCAGCGTGGGGTAATCACACCACTTCAAGCCGAAGCGTTACGCCTCGGGATCATCGAGACACTCCTTCCTGGTTCGCAGGAGATGAATGGTGTTCATGAAGCATCTATTGATTCTCCCGAAGTGAGACATGGCTACATCCTCAAGCCGATCCGCAGTGGCAAAGGCGTTGGGATTGTCTTTGGCGATGACGTCTCGGCAGCTGAATGGACATCCCGTCTCCAGGACCTCATGTCAGCCAATGTGATCTCAGGTGCGACATGCGTTGTACAGAGACGTATTACTCCACGTAAGTACGATATTGTGCTTCGTGCTTCTGAAGGGATGGTTCGCTATCCATTGGTTGGCACGTATCACGTTACAAACGGAAGTTGCTCGGCCTCGGCAACTGGAGAGCGAGCGGAGGCCGAATTGTTGCCGTAGCATCTGGAGGTTCGTGGATTTGTTCGGTCATGAAAGGGATGGAAGACACCCGTGAAGGTTGAGGGGCAGTATGACACTGACATCCTTTGAACCTCATTCACCATATCTTCCAGAGGCTGGGTTACATTTGGTCAAGTTATTAACTCAGCTCACTAAATAAGGGGCTTTGAGACTAGCAAATATTTGTAGAAGCCTAGATAAGCTCGACTTCCTTGCCAGAAGACAACCATTTGACCTTGTCTCCCAAGCTTTCCGACTTGAAAATCTCTTCTAAGGCCTTGCGATCCTGAGTAAAATGTGTCCAGGACTCGAAATGCATGGGTACAAGCATATCAGCCTCCAGAATCTCCATCATCCTAGAAGCATCCTCTCCTCCCATGGTGATCTGAGCAAACCCACTCGGACTCTTGGGACTGGGTAGCATTGCCTGTCCAAGATTCGCAAGGGCAACGACCACATGATAGTGCTCTCGAAGCTTTTTCAACTCATCTTCGATGATAACAGTGTCCCCAGTGAAGTAAAAGACGTTTGGGCGTCCATCGGGGCTGATACCAAACGATCCCTTATGCAAGAGAAAACCCGTGACTTGTCCGCCGGGGACATGGACGCAAGGAACACCAGTGATACTCCAGTCCTCCCCTCCAATCTGAAAGTTCAAGGTTTGCCACGGCTGAATGGCACGAGTACCCGGATAATCGGACAAGTTCTTTGCCCCGTCAGGTGTAGTAATGACTCGTCGACCAAGCAGAAGCTGACGGCCCGTTTCGTCCAAGTTGTCAACATGATCCTCGTGACTGAGTAAAACGCAGTCAATGATTGGAAGTTGTTTAATCGATAACGCAGGGCTCTCTTGGAGATTCAGGAAGAACTCGCCCGGCTTCAATCCAATGGCCTGTGACCGATCATGGCTCCGTGGAGCTTCGTCGAATATGGGATCAGTAATAAACTTGACGCCATCGATATCCACCACTGCAGTAGCTGTGGTAATATGAGTGACGGTGATTTTGCTCTTGAAGTTCTCGGGAATAGCCATGTTGTCAGCTTTTTATAAAGTGATTGAAGGGATACAATTTGATGCTGGGGCCTGGTCTGGTTCGAGGTGGCCAATTCAACATGCCACTACTCAAGATATATGATACGGAAAACTCCTATGCCGTTATCGATTTATCATCAGGCTTAGAAATAAAGCTAAGGAACAATAGATTTTAGTCATTCTCACAAGTGTAATCATAAAATGGTGATCTCGGATATGTTCGTAATTTCCCCGCCCCAAGTTGAGGTTGACTGCCGTAGCCTAGCACAGGAGGATTTGATCCAGCGACTTTGAAGGTCTTTTAGAATTGTACGAATGCTGAACGGGTAACTCAATTTTATTCGTCTTTTGTATGCTTTTTCTCGTCAAATAACTGCAATGTTGGAAAATGTATGCATTCGTTTATTGCAATATAAAATTAATTAGAGACTAAATCTGGGACACTAAGTGCAGTAGTGCGACAACGAGCTTCGCCGCTTACGGGCGTCTCTCAACACGAAAGATACTCTTATGTAAGAAAGCCGGCCACCTAGAAACGACATATCGGATTACTGTTCAGGTTTTCGGCCCCAGACAATTCGCTGCTTGTAGTAGGGATGATGTTTGCCCGAATGAATCTCCTTGCGAAGATGCGCGAGATAGACATGGATTTCCGTCTCGGTCCAACCAATCGTGTTGGCCACGAAAAGGATAAAACCTTCAGGGTCAGCCAGGAGCGCAAGCTTGCCGAACTGGCCGAGCTCCTTCAGCTCTGGATCCTTTGGCCAGCCACCGATGGGGGTCTGTAATGGTATATTATTAGTGATTGTTGATGACTCCCAGAAAGGCATACGTACCTTGTACTCAAATTGCTGAATATCAACAAATCCAGCAGCCTCCATAGCTTTCCGTTGCAGCTCTTCCTCATACACAGTAAAGCTGACACCCATCTTCTTGGCACCCTCGATAAATAGCTTACCCCACTGTCCTAATGCAGAGCTCTCCTTGACGGTATCGTCATCGCTGGTGATGATACCCGACGGCTCCCAACTCTCCACCCAACCACCCGGCTTGCAAGTCTTGTAGGCCTCGCTGAAAAACTTGTACCAATCGGGAATACTTCCTATGAGCCAGCGGATGTGAATGTAGTCGGCTGAGTTGGGCGCAAAGGTCCACTCTTGGGTGCAGTCTTCGATTTCACTGTTGAACCATGTTAGTTTGCAATAGTTCGGTCTGAGACTTGACTCACAATTGGAGGTTCGGGGGGACCCAAGACGGCTGGATTGGTGATACATCGGTACCGACGACCTGGATATTCGGGTGTTCATCGGCGAAGTCTCTGTTTCGGAGTAAGTATTTGCGCTTCGGAATGCATGTCTGAGACCTACAAAGCCCAGATTCCTATTTGTTGAGAACAGTCACGGTCAGCTATCTGACGGCACGAAGGCACCAAGGTTTACATACCAGTGCCTGTTCCAATATCCAGCGCTTTCTTCAATCAGTATGTCAGCTTCTGGAGGGGTCTAAGATGGCGTCTCATTCAGGACTTGCCGCAATTTTACTCGTATCAATTGGTGCGAGGTGAGTCTTCCCCCCAATACCTAACGTCAGACAGTGGTGGCTTAGGGTGGTCAGTTATCATCGATCGGCACTGATGTTGGTTGACTTACTTGATGTCAAGCAATTCACTTTGCCGCTCATCATTGGCAGCCCTAACCCAGTAAGCGTATGTACGCGATACATAATTGCAGGTATGTCTTACCAATACTGTGCATTTCCAATTTCGCGATGGTATGTCCTTCCATGCAGCTTGCGATACTCGAAAATACTAGAGGTGACTGAGTCTGTTGAGGAGGTGACGCTCTGGTCGCTCAACGAATGAGCATCATCATCTGGATTGTCATTCTCTTCCTTGATTACATTTAGCATCAATTTGCATGTAAGCGATTAAAACAAACAGTACGCATGTCAGCACACTGGTCTGTTGGGCTTATCTCACCTCAGCAAGTTGCTGCCAATGCGCAGGCTCAAGAATGCCGGTATCCTCAACATTCACCTGCGCACTCGGAGGGGGGCTTTTTGAGGGGCTCTTTGAGAGACTTTTGGCCGTCTTTTTGGATGGACTTGTTTCGCTTTTCGGGCTTGTCGCAGCCGCAGGTGGTGTCGACATTATGAGCAAAAACAAGACGCAAAGATCTTGTAGGCTGGGGCCTTTTAAGTTTCGGGGGCTTGTGTGGCGTCCGAGTTTATGTGGAAAGAGAAAAATACGCGAAGCCGAGAAAACAAATTGGGAATTTTCCGTCGGGGGATCCATGATAAGATAACGTTCCAATCCATAGTTGGGGGTTCGGCGAACTGGGTGATAAACGAACGAATGAGATGATTGACCGAGAATTATTGGTTGATCAGCATGGGGAGGGAGACAGACGTGTCAATTCATGCAAGGGTTTGTAGTGGGGGGAGATCATGCATCGAGATAACAGTGGGAAATCTGCTGAAGAAACGGATAAATATAACCACTACACGGAGTCGATCAGCACAGCATCTATTAAGTTCAAGGTGGAGTATTCCCGATAAAGATCCAACTAAACCCCAACTACGGGCTTCACGTTATGGTAAACACTTACGAGTCTGTATATCTTGGCATGGATATCATGAGACTAGCCCAATACGGTATGCAATAATGATGAACTCCTCTCAACGACGCTTGGCAGCAAGCCTCGGCCCATCCATGTCGCCCTAAACACTAGCCAAAAGCTCCTCATCCACCATCTCATCACGGACATACCACTCTGCAGGAGGTCCCGAACCGTCTTCACCTTGAAACCATAGTCCATCCCCAAGTCTAGCCTCGCAGTCAGTCCCCATTTTCTCTAGGAACCTCATGAACCGACCTCCGGGTACATCTCCGATTGGCTCCCCGCGCGTCTTCGATCCAACAACAATTCCCTTTAAATAGACTCGCTGCAATACAGGGAATTTTCTCTCTGTCAAGACCTTCTCAAGCATATCCGTCAGCCTTTCGCTACCCAAACCATCCTGGTCGCTCCGAAAAAATCCCTCTGCGTCACTGACGGCTCCATCGCCATGCTCTATCCCAATTTGTTGCTCTACCACCAATGTCTCGAGTGTTTCGCATGAGGCCTGTAAAATATTCTCCCAATCTTTGTGGGCGGCAACCTCGGCAGTTGCAGACCAGAAATAGCTGACCATCCTTGCGGAGAGATTACTTTGCGATGGTTGGCAAAGATGCAGATGTCGTAGTCGCGGGAGTGCCAATGACGTCCCATCTTTGTGACAAGGCATGAAACCGGACAAGGGTCGAGGTATGACAGCCCATCCCCAGAGTCTCCCATACGTAGGGTCCTCAGGTGGACTGTAGATATCTTCAGACAACCGAGGAAAATCGTCCTTCATTGTTTCCCTTGACTCTATTGGTTTGTCGAGTAATGTGAGCTCTAACCGCTCGACGCTTGAGCAAGAAGATAAGATCCATGCTGCAACAGATCTTGGTATAGTACCATCAAGCTTGACATAATGCAACTTCGTGAGTAGAGGAGTAGATGGGTCGAAGGGTCTGTGCTCATCCTGGCACCGATACGATGAGTCGCCATATAGTTCAAGAGCCTTAACGTTGGTAAAGTATGGTAGGAATTGCCAAAAGTCAACCTCCAGCTCGACAACCGTACAGATAAATTCAACTCGCGCACAAAGCTGCTTCAAGCGGTCGATATCCTCAGATAGTAAATGTTGTAACATTTTGAAGAATTCTGCCGCCTTGCATGCTCCCGAGAATTCGAGTTTGGGTTCTCTACAGTAGAACCGTTGTGATGCAGATATCTTAGGTGGGGGATGTTTGCGGTCTGATAGCTCGTGAAAGCTCTGGTGGTGAAACTCAATATTGCTCCATAATTGTGGCTCTGCAAGTCTATTGAGTCTTTTGCAGGTTCGGGATAGCTGGACAAGTTCGTGCGCTGTGGCATTGGCAATGACAATGCTTACTATTTCTTCGGGTAAAGAATCCATGGTTAGAGATGCGACCCCAGCTGAGATTTGACAGTGATGGGAAATTTTGAAGGGGAAAGAAATGAAAGGGAAGCACAGCCTATTTATTAATTAATTGCAGCTAGTTCTCAGTATAACAAGTCAAAGCTCAGGCGGTAAATGACTCAGGCCGGGCGCTGCTGTCAGAATTAATTAATTGAAGGAGCTGAAGCCCCGCAATCAAGGCTGATTGAAGCTGAGTGGGCCCCTAAATTGACTTACCCTCGAGCCAACTGATTTCAGACCGACTTTCGCAGAAGGATTAGCAACCTGTCTATTTTCATGGGAATAATAATGCTTTTGGCATAGCAATATTGTCAAATCGCAAATAAGGATTCAAATAGCATTTCTTCGTAAAGCCACCTGTAGCTCGCGAAAAAACAGGCGTCATAATATCACCAGGTTTACTTGGAATTTAGTTTATTTCTTATCATATTGACTAGTATGTTGTTTGACCCTTTGGACTTATTTGACACCTCAGAGACTCCCACAGGATTAATAAAACATGAGAGACACAGAAAAAGATTATGAAATAGTATATATTCCTCGTGACGGATGCCTATGTCTGATTTCAATCTCAAACTGGTGATACACCAGTTTGGTCCTCTGATTTACTAAAAATATCTTCCCCACTAACAGAAATAGCCTCAAACCAGTTGCCATCCCAACCCACGGAAGTTGTTCAAGTCAACGATGGGTACCCGCCCTTGGAGATTTTAAAGCTAGTCGTAGAAACGATGATATGGTATTAGCTTTAGGCTTCGCTGCTAAAAGTCACCTCCCCAACTTGGCTCGTGCTTCAGTCGGAAGCAGGTGTTAAAAGACTTGTCCCCTCTGGCTATAGCGCTGACCTTCTTGAGCATCTTTCATCAACCATTCGCTCCGAGTCCATATTGGTCGTTTTGAAAGAATCCATCTGCTCCGTCGACGGCTTCGACTTTCAAGAACCGTAAATAGTAGTTGTTCCTGATGTTATAATTACTCCCTCGGGTATAACTGTGCTAGTTGAAAAAGCCGTTTGTGCGGTTGTGCAATATTCATTGACTGTGGAAAGCTGTGCACCAGTAGTAATAAGAGTCGGAGATATAGGTTTAAGTCACAGATCTCCATAGTGGCTCGCGTGAAAACTGACGTCATAATCTTACACTGTGTTCATCTGGAATTCTGTTCGCTTCCAAGCGTTCCATGCAACATATTAACATAAATCCTTCGGACACATTTGATGCCTCGGAGACATTCTCGGAAGATTGCTTAGAAATAAGACAAGAAAGAGTCATGGATTATGCAAGTATATATATTCCACGCCACGGGTGTCTTTACCTGACTAAAATCCGAAACTGACGGTAGTACTCACGGAACGAGCAATCTATACTAAAATGGCTTCCCCACTATGCAAAGTGGCTATAGTTGGCGTAAGTGATCATAACGGACAAGAAGATTGCATGATGACCTGACACGCTTAGGCATCTGGTCGCCTTGGAGCCTTTATCTTTAAAGCTTTACACCAAAGCAACAAGTTCGACATCACCGTCATCAACAGAGTCAGCTCCAATCCAGCTGAGTACCCCAAACCGACCAAGGTTGTTCAAGTCAACGATGGTTACCCGCCGTTAGAAATAGTCGAAGCTTTTCGTGGAAATGATGCAGTGGTACTGGTTTTAGGCTTCGCTGTTGACGAGGAGCAACTCGCCAACTTAGCTCGTGCTTCAGTTGAAGCTGGTGTTAAAAGACTGGTCTCGTCAGGATACGGTGCTGACACTAATAATAAAGAGGTTCCAAAGGTGTTTCCTATTGGAGCGGCGAAAGCTCGTGCGCTTGAGCACCTGAAGTCTCTTGAACATTCTGGTTGGTCTTGGACTGAAGTTGCTTGCGGATCTCTCCTAGACTCGTAAGCTCCCTACCACTCGAGTAAAAGACATTGCTTTTGACCGACGTTATATAGGTCCATTCAAAGTGGTTTCTACGCTATCAAACCTGATACCAAGACTGCCGAGATATTGGATGACGGCAATGCCAAATTCACTGCCACTACGCGCGAGGGCGTTAGTCAAGCTGTCGTGGGCATTCTCAGTCACCCAGTCGAAACAGCCAATCGCATCGTTTACGTCTCGACAACTGAGTTATCTCAAAACGAAATTTTGGAAGCTGAGCAAAAGATTGTTGGTCCAGAGGGCTGGAAAATTACCCACGTCGATACCGATGGAGAGATCGCCAGAGTGCAGAAGATTGTAGAGACAGCCACTGAAATGATGCCCAGG
The DNA here is from genome assembly GCA_002982035.1 of Fusarium algeriense. Lineage (NCBI taxonomy): Eukaryota > Fungi > Ascomycota > Sordariomycetes > Hypocreales > Nectriaceae > Fusarium > Fusarium algeriense. Next base: position 10,417 of record PVPY01000624.1, read on the forward strand.
ATGATGGCCATGCAAAGATTGGGTCTGGCTATCCATGTTCAGGACCGATTTGAGGCGAATTTTAAGAAACGGGGTATTCTAGACAATGAGTTGTTGGGAGTCCCGCAGGAGAGCATCCAGGAGGTCGTCGCAAGAGTTATTAAAGGGCAGTAGAGAAAGTTCTAGTAGAATTGTGACTAACAGAATGATCAAGGTATCAATGCTGATTATTTATCCACTCTTCTATCTTTCTAGACTTCTTGACATCCTGATCTCCAATGTTAGGCAAACTTAGCTAGTTCTCGTTGCGGGGCCTGTGCAACAATGCTACTCGGTGCTAAAATGTCAATGCAACCAACAGAAATGGATAAACTTATCCCGCCGGTCTGACCTGCGCAGGACAACCCTTGTTGGCAATGATGTGATTTGCCAGCGATGATTTTAGGATGAGGGGAATGCTCACGTGTGGAGAAGCTCGCATTCATGTCCGGCACTAAACTTCAGCTGACGTTTTCTCGGCCTGATATCTTTAATCGTATCATTTTCCAGGCAGCAGCCAGAAACATACTAGTTTTGTCGAAGTTGAAGTTTGAGGCAAATGCTAGCAGCAGCAAGAGCAGAACTTGCGTCTGGTGATTCAGGCGCTGGCACAAAAGCTGCCTCCACAAAGCCTCACAAGAAACGCATCCGCAATTTCACGGCAGATGATCGGGCGGCGCATCGGATCTTTGAGAAGAAACGACGAGAACTATTCCGAGAGCGACTCAATGTAGGTCACATTTCTTCCCTAGATTCCAACTGTGTCCCAGCTGATGTATCGCAGGACCTGGCAAAAGAACTTCCAGCCCTAGCTGGGAAGAACCCCGCAAGGCTGTCAAAGCACGACGTGGTTGATGAGAGTATATCGCGTCATAAATTTGAGCGAGGTGCATGTCTGGGTGTTATCCAATCACTGAGAGCGATGGCTCAAGAGAGGGATGAGTTGCTGGCTGAGGTGAACAATTGGCGGGCTACGGCGGGAATGCCTGAACGTCAGGCGACCAGCACCCAGATGAGCCTTAATGAGCTGGGAAAGCTGGAAACCAGGATCCGAGGTCAGCAGTCAGAAGACCCACACAAGGTTTTCCAGGATTCAGTTGCTTTGGATACAAGCTACGCTATAATCAGCGACCTGAGTTCCCAACCTTCTTTCTCTCCCCCGACAAATTCGATACATCCAGCTCCAGTACCAGCATCCCATCCATCGCTAGTAGGTAGCAACACTCGCCATGCTATTGGAGATTCAGTATTCGAACCTGCAGGGCCTGTATCTGATTCAAACACGCTGGTGATCCCGAATATGGCCTTGATGGAGTCGCAACATATACCAAACCAAACTCATCATCCCATGGTGATGCCGCTCAAGAATCCTGTCAACGAGCCTACCGTCAATATCATCACGGATCAGCAGATTGAGAATGGCAGTCCGATCTGTAACATCGACGACTTCCTAGTCGGTAATCATATTAATCTCACGGACTGGTGCGCAGATGGAACTGAGTTCCCAGTTTCAACAATGGACTTTGGACCAGACACGGTACTTCAGCAATATTACTTGTAGGGTCTCTTGAACGATCTGATTCCGTGGTGAAACTCGATTGGAAAAAGACTTGTCTAAACCTGGGCCAGCATGGCTTCAACCTTGGCCTTGCTTCGCTCCTCACCACCAATAAACAACTTCAATGCATCTGCCAAGCGAGTCTTTGTCGCATAATCAGCTTCGTTCGCCTTGTCAATCTCGGCACCACCATTGGCCAGATAATCAACATCGGTACTCGCCAACTTTCCATCCCAGTCTGGTCCAACCAAGGGATCAATAGAAAGGAGCTTTTTGAGACGCTCAGGAAGGGGATTGGCATTTCTGTAAGCGTGGACAGGCTTGGGAAGACCTTCTCCAGGTTGCTTGGAAGCGTCGTAGGGGAGCTTGGAGAGCTTCTCGAGGACGGTGTGAGAGATGGTGGCTGAGTGGCATCCCATTTCGCCAGCAGCCATAGCTTCCTGTGGAGTGATGAAGCTAGAGATTGTTAGTAGAGAGGTTGGTGTTGTCGGCGGAATTTCTACCTGGCGTTCTTCACGAAGGGTTGTTCCTTTCCGGTTTCTTTATAAAGTCGTTTGTAAGTCTCAAGGATCTGGACAATACGTGGGGAGTTTGGATGCTCCAAGGCAGGGTCAGCAACATCTAGCCAAAGTGCAGGCTCATCATGAGCTCGGGTTTCTGTAGTTTTGCGTTAATATGATAATTAAACTGTTCTTCATATGGCATACCGTTGTAATAAGGACTGATGTATAGCATGCCGGCCTGACTGCAAGCAATAGCCTGAGCGACATTGAACAGTGCCGTTCCGAGAGTCGGGATGCCCTCTGCTGAGAGAATTTTGGCTGCATTTAGAGCAGGCCCAGTAGATGGGATCTTGATGCAGAAGCGATCGCGAGATATGCCAGCTCGTGCAAACTCACGGTCATACAGACGAGCATGGTCAAGAGTTGCTTGCGTATCATAAGCTTTGGAAGGAAGGGTTTGGAGAAGAACTCGTTCTTGGATGGAATCGATATTCTTCTTGCACATGAGGACGGCCTGCAAAGTCAGCAGTTTTCCCTTAATGCCGGGAACAATATCGATGTACCATGCGCGTGTAGATGGCGAGCCAGCCTTGGTCTTTGAGTTCCTTGGTGGTTTGCGCGAACAAGTCCTTGTTCGAGTCATTACCTAGTTGGATATCAACCCATAGTTGGTTGCTGGTCTGATCATGGAACTTGAAAGGCATGGATTTGATCCACTCTGGAGCCATCCAGTCGACGTCGACGTTTACTAATATCATCAGCATTAAGTAGAGCAGATCTCATCTCGAAGCAATATCACATACGCTGCTCTTCAAGCTTGTCAAGCCATGATTGAGTCCCAATGCTCTCCATTTTCGATTAAAATCGTGGACTATGCTGTTTGCTCGATGTGAAGGATGCTTATTTGTGCTAGTCGGATCTTGCGAGCTTGCTAGATCTGAGGGATTGATGAAGGATGAGGAAAAGGCTTATAACTTTACTTTTATCTAGTTCTAACTACTTAGACGGCTCTAGAATACCGGGGTTATCGCCTTTCTGTAACCTGCCCTGTGTGTGCCATACCTTTGTGCCGTATTCCCCTCTTATGCCCTGCGTGTGCCATTCATCTCGGTGTAGCGTTCCCCGCCCGAGCCTTGCGTATTCCATTGCCCTGCTCTTGACATCAACTTGTTAGTGCATTCAGACAGGCCAATAGAGGCGTCGGTCCATTTACACTAGCAATTCCCTCAGTATCAATTATCCCAGTTTGCCGAGAGCCGGCACTTCAGGAATATTCTTATTTTTCTCACGTCACATAAAGCTGAATCCTATGCGGGGTGCAATCATCAAAACTCTGGGGCGGAAGTGGCGCCATTCTAAGAAGAGTTTGGGACGAAAGTTGATACTCTGAGGAGCCTGGTTACCCCGCAAGTTAACACTCTGAAAAGTGGCTGCGATGCTCTTATGAGAAGAGATGTTATTCGAGAGCTCTTAGTTCATTATCAGTGAGCCTGGAGATAGCCGAAATCGCCATAGATCGCAAGTCTGACATTGAAGATCGGGTCAAGTAAGATGTTGAGCACATCAACCATCTCACGTCGTGCTGAAGCTGGTATTGTTGCTTTATCGGCACGTACGGGTAAAGGAAACGAACGCTTTTGCAATGTGTATATGTCTGTTTAATTCGATTGGTACGTACGTCTCTTGCAAGCATGCTTCTGACCCCCGAGACCTATTTAACACGGCGTTTTGTGGGCGGATTCGTCAACATGATGTAGTAATGATCTTGAGCGGGCCGTCACATCACCCACTGCCCTACATCTGCCGAGCACCATATCGTGACGTGGCCTTAGCAGTATAAATGCCGCTTATGAAGTCTGCATTGTCAGATCATATGTAGATAAGCAAGCAGTGGTTCTAATTGGTAAGGTTAATAAGCGAATGCGGGGAATATCGGCCCTCTGCCTCTGGTTATTGAAAGATACCCACCACTCTAGGAGTCCAGTATAGTGCGGCAATATTAGCAAATGTTGAATGAGCTAAACTACTCGGTATGTAAGTACCTAGATATGTACAGTCCTAGCAGGTATCTAAGTCCTGTTCAAGATCTTGTCCAACCAAGCAAATATAACCCGCCCAAATTCCTGAGGAGCACCAGTCTGACAATGATATCCAGCAGTACCATTAAACGTGTGAAGTTCAGCACGATCTCCCAGAGCCTCCGCAACAGACTTAGACTGTCCATACTGAAGTGTTTCGAATTCTCCGTCTGCGATCCAAACTGGCATTTGAATGCGGTCCGTAATGTTTAAATTTAGTTTGTAGCTCTTGGCCATTTGGAAGAACTCGTAAGGCGATTTGGTCTTGAAAGCCCACAGACCCTGCAAGATACCCCATTTGGTAGTCGTAGGAATATCGGGATCGTCTTGGATTTTGTTCATTGCCTCATCGAATGCTTCTTTGTCGCCAGACTCGAGTATCTTGCGAAGCTCTGGGGTCAGATGTGCGGTAAGTCCAGTGTATGCGTCCCAGATACCACCGTTCAGCATGAGTGCGGTCAGTCGAGGTTCAAACGCAGCCGCACGAGCAGCGAGATAGCCCCCGAACGAGTGCCCATACAGGACTAGTTTCTTGGTATCAATGAATGAAGCCTTGTTAGAGAGAAGATAGTCGACAACAGACGTGACGACTCGCTCCCAGTCAGGAATGAAACCAACTCCCTGTTCTCGACGAACAGTCGGCTGTCCTGGACCTTCAAATGAGAAGATGTTGTATCCACGCGCAAGTGCAGGGGCTACAACGGTTGAGTACAGATCCTCTTGAGCAGCATCAAAGCCTTGCGTCAACATGAGAGTCGGAAGACGCTTTGTCCGGTTATTCTTGATAGGTTGAGAGTACCAGATCCCAGAGACGTTGAAATCGCCAGTAGGAATCTCAACACGCTCAGCGGGAACAGGTAAAGCAGCGATAGCTTTATCAAAAGCAGCACGCTGTTCATCCCAATACTCATTGATGCGAGGATCATCCCAATCAGCTCGATTGTAAACATCAGCTCGGCGGAAGTAGTTGGACACAGAGAACCAAGTAGCTCTGACATTGACAGGATCGTAAGCAATTTTCGGATCAAGAGCTTGGGTCTTGGTGTAGTTTGCAAGATCGAACCACGCTTTGGTGTAGCTTTCGAAATCACCCGGGACGATCTTTTTGACGGCGCCCAGAACGGGACTGATATCTGCACCGTCATTGGCCATCTGCCCGAGGCCAGTGAGGATGTCAAAATTGAAATTGTCATCTTCGTTCAGGAAGAGGATGGGACTCTCTTTCTCTTTGTCTTTGGCGTTTGCAGATCCTGCGTTCAGAACCGCGAGGAAGGTGTAGAGAGCAGAAAGATAAGAAGTCTTCATGGTTTAAATGGACTGCAGTCGTTGCTATTGAGATGTCGGTGATTGTTGTGATGAAGCTGTGACTTTTCGGGATGCTCTTTGGACCTTATATATGTTCTTTAGCAGCCCGAGGTCGGCTTCCATCTCTCCGGTTACGTCGATCTTTGTGATCGTCTGGAGTCTCATGTCTCATCATTATGAGTAGAGTCTCAATACGGAAACATGAAGCGATGAATTATGATGGAAATAAGATGGATTTCGTAAGCTGTATCCACTTTCTGCAGCTCTCGCAAAGTCTAGCCTTGTTGAGTAACGGTCGTCTGACAATGCCTCCAGGGCGACGTATGAGGCTCCTGCGTATCATCATGTCAGCATTCCTACATCGCACTTAAATACGACAACGCTGAGCATAAGAACCACCTTGTCCCCGTAATCAGCGTAACTTCTGCAAACATCGCAAAAATCTACTCTTTCAGTTTCTTCAACTCCCCACCGCGTCATGGTCAATCGCGGCGCCTCGCAAGGCTGCGTCACATGCAAACAACGCCGCGTCAAGTGCGACGAAAGAAAACCTTGGTGCAAGGCATGTCTTCGTCTTGGCATCGAGTGCACTGGCTATGAGAAACGTCAGCTGAAGTTCAAGAATGAGACTATTCGATATGGAGCGAATCCAGCCGCTGCGACGCGCGTCAGTAAACGGGCGAAACAATCAGTGCTTGAGAAGACTATTGTCCAATTACCATCAGATCATCCGCAAGATGTCGCTGTTCCATTCTTTCTGACGTATATTACCGACGTTGGGCGAAGTTTGGAGTCGACGCGGGGTTTCTTGGAGTTTGTCCGTCCTGCACTGGCCTCTGAACGGCATGATTCAGCTTTGAGTATCGCGGTAACAGCAACGTCGATCAAAATCTGGTCCATGATCGGCAAGCTCCAGCCTTCGAGTGCGCTGCCATATCAATTACTGGTAAAGGCGTTGAAGCGGCTTCATCTGGCAACTGATAAACCCGAGGAGAGGGAGCGCGATGCAACCGTATTGGCGGCTCTTGTCCTTCAAATGCACGACACCTTATCAGCTGTATCCGGTCAAGCAAGAGCCCATGGTGCACATCGTGAAGGAGCATTGACTTTGTTGTTGCAGCGCGAGAATTGTTTCAAGAACTCCAAGTACTACGCGCACCTTGTTGGCAACCTTCTCCACTTCAAGGTATCCGTTTGTGTGAGAAACAGAACACGACTACCATCCAAGGATCTTGAATGGCTTGAGACTCAGGTTGCTCCTATTTTACCGAGTAATACAAGTTCATCACTCGATATGATCGGAGTGTCCATTGCAGATCTCCAACATACTGTTCGCGACCTGTCACCCTCAACATGGAGTGCCTCTCAGTTCTTAAATCTGCAGCAACAAGTCGATGCTTTGGATACTCAACTCCAGACATGGTTACAAAATATACCAATGACTTGGCATCCTCGACGAGTTCACATTGGTATTGATCTTGACGTATCTGTTCCATCATATCGTGGCGGTTGCGATATTTACCCAAGCATACAAGTTGCGAATATTTGGAATGCTTGGCGTGTCTACTGCCTTATACTGGAAGATGTCAAATCCCAAGTCGTCGAAGCATTTGCGGCATATTTACTACAGGATCTCAATACTGAGAACTCTATATCAAACCGCGGAATGACCTTGATCTATAATGATCACCAAGTCGAAAAGCTTGTCGACTCAGTCTGCTTCAGCATCCCATTCTATCTGGGTAATTGCTACTACCCCACTGATGCATTATCTATGGAAAGCTCAGATATCATATATCCAAGTTATCATGACTTACCTCCCAATGATGAAGGATATCTGAGATTCAAAGCAAGCGATCAGTACGTTTCGAAACTTGACCACTCACGCCATGTTACCCTGAATGGGCAGGTACACGCGATAAGCGTTCTATCCAATGTTATCGACCTATGCATGTGTAGTCGCTGGGAACAGCAGGGGACTTTACAAGAAGAGCAAAAGAAGTGGATTGCAACCCAGTTTATTCGGTCTATTTATTCCATGCGACCTATCTTCAGCGGTTTGGCGGAACGAAGGGCTCATCAAGGGACCAAAGACCTGCAACACGGCTTTGGCGCAGTCGATATAGTTGCAATAACTAGAACGTTGGCAGCGAAAGTAAAGAAGGATTTATGGACTGTGAGCATCCTGTAATAGAATTGAAAATATTACAAATGACCTTGACAAGCTGGAATGTCTTTGGCTTTAACGTCTCAGGCTGCTGATTCGTTAGCGAGACCACACAATATTGGTCCTGGTATCTCTTGAGGCTATGCCATTTTGTTTTAGAAATTACATAATGATCTTCATTTTAGATGGGCTATCTACAGCTGATACTTTCTGGTACAGAGAGATTTTCTTTTCATTATCAGTCTCCAAAGCACACACAAACAAGATCAACTTGGAACTAACCATTCACGGCCCTAAAAGTTAACACCAAGTCACCATGAAGGTAAGTGGCTCAAAAGTTGTGTTTCGTTGCTAACATGCCCAGTTCTCAATTGTCATTGTCACTTTACTCCCTCTCGTTTATGCATGCAACGCCCCTCGAAAGGTTGGAGAAAACCCCAACTGTTTTGGCGGCACATTCTTCGACTGTGCGTCTAGGAAGCAGTCTCTATGCACGAGAAGCTTGCTCTCGGCAAGGTATGCATACCGATTGCGAATCGTATGACGTTTAACTATTTAGTTCATGCTAACACAACAAAAGGGGATTCGTATTACTGCAACTGTGACTAAGTTAATCCCTGGGACTTGAGGCATGGTGCTGCATATGTGGAATCTTGGTAAAGCTTGAGGGAAGAAGCAAACATGTGTATGACTGACCTTATCAGATGAAGCAAGCAGAACAAGATCAAGTACACTCCTTCTGAGATTTACAAAGAATGTTATGGCTATGCCCAAGTATTATTGTACATTGTTCAAATTGGCAAATAAAGTCATATACTCTCCTTTTCTTCCTCCAAGTAGCCGAAAAAGAGAGTAGCGTTGTTAAGCCCACCCTAAAATATCTGATAGCAGCACAACTGAATCTTGGCTGCGATCCTATCGAGCCCCTCCTCTTTGAGCGGGAGGATACTGTTGGTGCATTTGCCAGTCGGATGCCGAGACTAGTAAAGAGCAGCTCAGCAAAGCGTATATTGGAACAAAATCAACCGTCTATGGGTTTTATTGGCTCTGTCAGATAATTACTAGACACTATACCTTCTTTGGCAGAGTTGCAGGCCCAGTTATGGGTATTAATTTAGTGTTGCCACACAAACTCAATCACCTTGACTCAAGGATGAGGCTCATTACAAGCTGCGCTGCACATTCGATGCTAGGGTAACATATGGCGTTGACCATGAAAACTATGCTTATCAGCTAGGCATAGACATGAAATCTGCCCCCCTGGTATTGCGGACATATTGAAGATGTTGACTGGACTACAAAGCGCGTACCGTCTTATGGTTATATGGGCTTTCGGAGTACATTTTAAGACGGAATTGCGACTGGCTGACCTGGCTTGGGGATATTACGCAAGGCTTCTGATGTCTGGTGAGTTCAAGGAGGCTCATATCTTTCGGTAGAAACCTAACCCTTGGTGATGATTTGTTGCCAAGTATCAAGGTCATTTCGCTATTTCAATCTCACCAATAAATATATTCGGCCCACTCAGCCTACTCCTTTTTCTTCATCCCGGCAAATAATCACTCAATTAAAAATTTTCAGCAGTTATTTCCGACGAACGGCTAGATCCATAAGACAATACGTGCCGAGATCCGAACTGACAACCCAATACAGGAGTCAAAGATAACTATGCCATTCTTAGCTCGCAATAGCTCATAACCATCAGGGTTCACAAACATTTAAAACGACACTTTTGTCTACAAATTACTCTATCCCCCCGAAAAAAAACGGCAAAACGGCAAGTAACCGGCAATATCGGCGACACTGATTTCTAGACTTGGATAAAGAGGTTGCGTATTTTAAAAGTCTAATTGTTGGTGAGGATGCACTATATATACTTCATTTCTCTCTTTTCGTATCTGCTATTCTGTATACCTCCTTGAACACGATTCTTTTGATTGTCTTCCTCGTACTGTTTCGCGACTAGAAAATGTCAGGACCTTCAAACTTTGACCCCGAAAGGGTCAACCTTACGGAATTTTCATCCGTCACTGATCAGGCTCTCATCACCTGCTTTCTGTCAGAGGCTGGAAACCAATACGACGGCCCTCTAGGCATCCGAATCGGCTCACTATTCGTCATTCTCGTTGTTTCGACCGCAGTCACCTTCTTCCCTGTCCTCGCAACACGAATCCCACGTCTCAAAATTCCGCTCTATGTCTACCTCTTTGCACGATACTTTGGCTCCGGTGTTATTATCGCAACTGCCTTCGTTCACTTGCTTGACCCTGCTTATTCAGAGATTGGTCCAGCTTCGTGTGTTGGAATGACTGGTGGTTGGTCTACATACTCTTGGCCACCCGCTATCGCTCTCTCTGCAGCGATGTTTACTTTTCTCTTCGACTTTTCAGCTGATTACTACGTTCAATCTCGCTATGGTCTTCAGCATAATGATACTGGGGTTGAAGATACTATCACAACTTCTAACCATAATGGGCATCAGCATTCTGATGATGGCTCAAACTCGAATGGGCTCATCTCCAACGGGAACGACCCAGAGGCCGGAAAATCAGAGAAACTAAGCGGTGGCTATGCGGATTTCAAAGAGCTTCAGCATCTTGATGGTGACTCTGAAGTGACCGAACTAGAATTCAAGACGCAAATCGCAGCCTTCCTCATCCTCGAATTTGGTGTTCTCTTCCACAGCGTCTTCATCGGCTTGAACCTTGGCGTTGCAGGCAAGGATGACTTCGACACCTTGTTCCCTGTCCTGGTATTCCATCAATCCTTCGAAGGTCTTGGTATCGGTGCCAGACTCAGTGCCATTCCCTTCCCCAACCGACTTCGCAGCATGCCCTGGCTCCTCTGTCTCGCCTATGGTTTAACGACCCCTATCGCCATTGCCATCGGTCTGGGTATTCGAAAAACGTACGATAACTCATCCTTCACGGCGAATACGGTCAACGGAATTTTTGACTCTATTTCTGCTGGGATTCTCATCTACACGGGATTTGTGGAGATGATTGCTCGAGACTTTCTCTTCAACCGTGAGAGAACAAACGATAAGGTTCGCCTGGGATTTATGGTTGTCTGTCTTTTCCTTGGTGCCGGAATTATGGCTCTGGTTGGCAAGTGGGCTTAGTCTGTCACCAGTACTGGCTTGTATAATGGAGATGAGAGTTGAGAAGAGTTGTGCTATGTATCTAGCTTAGAGCCCCCGTTTAATCTACTTCGATGATTACTTTGAGAGCACCATGCTTAGCCGCCTCACCAAATGTCTTGTATGCATTTTCCATATCGCTCAATTTGAAGCCTAAGTAAAAATATTGTGAGTGAGATATATGAATTATTGGCTAGTAGACTTACGATGAGTGATCAGCTGCGATGGCTTCAGCTTGCCAGATTGGACTAGCTTGAGCAACATGGGAGTTGTGACGGTATCCACCAGTCTTGTAGTGATTGCTGGAGACGTATGTTAGTAGAGTGTCCAATCATGTGCATAGAAGCACTTACAAATATTCTTATCCCAAAGGTCCTGGATTTGAAGATCCACCTTGGTGCCGTGAACTCCAACGTTTGCCAATACGCCGCCAACTGCGAGAAGCTTTTGACAAAGATCAAAGGTAGCAGGAATACCAACCGCTTCAATAACAGAATCGCAACCTTTACCATCTGTCAACTTCATCACCTGGTCAACTACATCTCCACCACTAACAACCGCGTCAGTTGCACCAAGCCTTTTGGCAACTTCGAGTCTTGCATTGTCTGTATCAATAGCAATGACCTTGGAAGGGGAGTACATCTGCGCAGTAATGATAGCAGCTAACCCAACTGGTCCAGCTCCAACAACCACTACAGTCCCCCCAGGTTGGACTTTGGAATTGAGAACACCACATTCAAGACCTGTTGGGAAAATGTCGCTCACCATCACCAGAGCCTCCTCATCTGCCCCATCAGGAACGGCGTGGAGACTCGAATCGGCATGAGGAATGCGGACATATTCAGCTTGAGTCCCGTCAATCTTGTTACCGAGAATCCAGCCTCCAGAAGTGCAGTGGCTATACATTCCCTTTCGGCAGTATTCACAGGTCGAGCAGCTGCAGATGGCAGAGATGAGGACTTTGTCACCCTGTTTGAAGCGTGACACTGATTGACCTGCTGCATGGACGATACCAACGCCTTCGTGGCCCAGTACTGTTCCTGGTTGACAGGTTGCTACATCACCTTTGCGGATGTGCAGATCGGTTCCACAGATGGTAGTCTTGGTGACTTTGATGATGGCATCTGTTGGTGAAGAGACGGTGGGGATAGGGCGATCCTGGATGGTAACAGAGCCACTACCTCCGTAAACGAGAGCCTTCATTTTGAACAGTTCTTTAATACAACTTAATACACGTAGTAATAGTTAGTAAAGAATTTTTAGAAGAACAACGAGACTTGGGAACATTATATAGATTCTAACAGAAATGGTCTGACTCCTCGCGTGATGTCAGAAATCATACATTTCCAGTCATGAGCGCTGAACGTGCGGGGTAGCGGCCGCAAAAGTCCGGGGTAACGGGCGGAAGCTTGACCGCGTACGCATAATCATCACAGAGGAGGCTTCAGATTCGCCAATTGCGCGGGGTCACTGAAGGGTTAATGCCGGTTGGAAATATCCGTGTCCCTGCGTGCATCTCTAGTGGTGTACCTCGTGAGTTGGCGGTCCTTCAACCCAATCGGATGATTTGAGTTGGAAAGTTCAAGCCGCTGAATCACCAGTTTATCGAATCACAATTTGGTGATTGCCGCTAGATTTCCAGAAATATGCAACTGCCGGTCGCATGCACCCTGCAGTTCAGGGGTCAAATACGATAAACGTTGATGGTTCAAAATAACAAGTCAACAAGGAGTTCAATGCAGGCATGTCTCTATCTAGCCGTATCTAGCACATCAAGGGTATCCTTATTGTTTTCTACCTAATCTTTCTTCTCCACTCCCGTATTTCCTCAACAAAGAGGTCTGGGACCTCCCACGCCGCAAAATGGCCTCCTCTGTCCGTCTCATTCCAATACACAATATTCTTATAGTATCGCTCACACCACTCTCTCGGCCCATAAGAATTATCACCACCAAACCAACTTACACCAACTGGTATTTCTACTGGTAAGGCGGTCGTGGCGGAACCGCATTCCCAATAATAACGAGCACATGATGCGCCAGAATTAGAGAACCAGTATAACATAATTGTGTCGAGCATCTCGTCTTTGCTGAACACCTTCTCAACGTCACCATCGTGGTGAGACCATTCCCTGAACTTTTCATATATCCAGGCTGCTTGTGCAACTGGCGAGTCTGAGAGTCCGTAGCCAATGGTTTGAGGTCGCGTCGCTTGTTGGAGGGAATATCCGCGGAATCCAGCGTCGCGACGACGGTCGAAATACATAGCTCTTTCCTCACCTTTCTTATCTCGGATTGGGTTCTGAACCTCTTTCTGTGACGGAAATTAGCAGAAATCATGTAAAGCTTTGGGAGGGTAGAACTACCTTTGGGTCGAAGAAGATGGAATTGAAATGAATGCTCTTCAATCCCTTTGGCTTTTGCTGACCCAAACTGGCAACAACGAAAGCTCCCCAATCACCGCCTTGAGCTACCCATCCTCTGTCTGCATAGCCCAAGCGCTGCATCAGCTCTGCCCATGCACGCGCAGTTTGTTGGTGGTCCCATCCCGTCTCTTTTGGCTTTCCAGAAAAGGCGTAACCTGGCAGTGCTGGAATGACCAGATGAAAGGCATCTTCAGTGGTACCGCCGTGAGCTTCGGGACCAACAAGCTTGTCAATTATGTGTCTGAACTCCAGGACTGAGCCAGGCCAGCCATGCGTAATCAGAAGAGGTAGAGCATTCTCATGTTTGGACCGCATGTGAAGGAAATAAATTTCCACTTCATCAATAGTCGCGGTGAATTGGGGATATGAATTGAGGAGTGCTTCGCATCGTCGCCAATTGTATTCTGTCTGCCAGTATTCGCAAAGTTCCTGAATTGAGGCGAGAGGAACGCCTTGGGACCAGCCGGTGACTGTCTCTTTGTCTGGCCATCGAGTCAAGCGAAGACGCGTTTGTAGATCATCTAGAGCGGACTCAGGAATCTCGAGTTTGAAAGGACAAATAGAACTGGGCGTTGTTGAGGCCATTATCATGCTGGATTCTCAAGACGGTGACAATATTAGAGATTTTCAGGCTTTTTATCCTCTATATATTGAATTGATTTTGAAACTGTAATTACAGTTTGCAACAATTATGATAAGCGAATCGATGCTTATCTAAAAGAGAGAGTTTGATGATGAATGAAGAAAGCACCAAAGTGCTACTGACGTCATCTCCCCTCGCGTGATTTATAATCACTTCTTGGTCGGGCAGAGCGATTTAACTTAGCGCAAATTCTATAATACTTCTCGACTATAATCAGCCATTGTGAGAAGACTAATATAAATGAGCTGTGATTGGCTGAATAATTGGCCCCAGGATTCCTTCACAGGTTTGACCTATCTTCTCACAATAGACTTTAGTTGTGAATCTTTTCTTATGCAATACTCTACGAAAGAACCAAAGACCTTGCAATACTCCAAAAACAACCTCACAAGATTGCCAATAAAGGAATCTATTCTTGAAAGGCCAAGGTTGGATATCTCCATAAGCTAAATGCCTCTTTGTCAAGGCAAACATGTTTTCTCAGCTGACAGCTTCAAAGCTGCTAATTGGGATGAACTGGCCACGCTTTTGCCTGAGCGCTTGATGATATCAAACTATCTATTCTGCCCATTGCACTTGGAAATCATGGAATTCAACCTTCAGAGGACCCTTCGCCTCCTTGTCTGGTCTCGCTGCCAACGCGCAGACGTCCAAAACCCAATCATCCTGCTCCTCGCAAAGAATCCAGCAAATCTCTCGCAGAGGCAGCTTCTCTTTGACATTTCCTTGGTCGTCCAAAATGAGCTGGTGCACCCAGATGTTCCCACCTTCTTTGGCCACTTGGAGGGTGATACCCTTCCCCTCTTCAGTCGTCACCGGGTAAAGGCTCATGTCGGCGAACCTGTCACACGCGACAGTGCTCAAATGAGGTTTTCCGGCGTAGAGCTCGATACCAGACTTGATCCACTTGCCGTGAGGAGCTGCTGTGTCCGATGCTCGGCGTGGTAGAAGGAGAATGCCTGATTGGTCGTAGAGATTCTCCCATTTGGCGGAGAAGGTGACACGAGCGGAGACAAAGGATTTGAGGGGGCCCGAGACGGTGTGAACGTCAGGAACTATGATGACATGTAAGCATGAGACTTACGTGAGTGAAGATGACATTTTTTCGCCTCTACTTACTGTTCCAAGCGTTATGACCAGGTTTTCGCCAGATGTCAGAACCTGCCGGTGCCTCCATGGTGAAAGGCGGAGTGAGCTGTTTCTGATTGGCAGACATGATCGATATGTGATACAGAGGTAATCAAATATTACTACAGTCTCGGAATGTGATTGAAAATAAAACTGTAATTCTTATGAGATGTGAGATACAAAAGAAGTATGAGATGGTCAGCAAACCGACTTTTTATTTACCGTCAGCGCTGGTTACTTAAGCAGGATGAGGGGCAATCCGATACAACACAGGTATTACGTTAAGGTTACCAGGGTAAGCTCATGCCATTAATTCATTGTGTTGGTTGAGAGTGCTACCAAGTTGGGACTTTTTTGCTCCACTTCCACTCGCCCTACCGTATTAGGATATGTAGCAAGCAAACCAATGGGTCAAACTCACGATACTCCACAGTTTAGTAGAGAACCTCATTTTGAGTGCAAAGAAGAGTTTCGAATCATGTAAGGGGAGAAATGTTTATTTTATTTTGTCTTCCTTTTATACTGTTGCTCTAATAGGACTTATTCTTCGATAATGACAGACAGAAGCATCGGAATACCCAGACTGGAATAGAGGTTCATGCACCCATTCACTTTCAGCTCAGCCCAAGAGCTCACCCTTCGCCTTGACTTCCTTAAACACGCTGTCAACAACGCGAGCAGCGCGGTACACAATCTCCTCAACATCAGGGGGGGTGACAGTAAAGGGAGGAGCCAGCAAGAAGTGATCTCCGTTCCAGCCGTCAGCACATCCAGTGGATGAGAAGAGACAGACATCATAGCCCTTCTCAAGACCGCGAAGTCGCATACGGCGGGCGAGGTTCAGCTTTGGGTCCAAAGGTCGCTTGGTGGCCTTGTCAGCCACGAACTCGATGCACCAGAACATGCCGCGGCCGCGGACTTGGCCAACGTTGGGATGGTCGTCAAAAGCCCTGTGAAGGAGATGTCCAAGCAAGATACCCATCAAACGAGCATTGCGAACGAGGTTGTCGTCGCGAATGATGCGCTGCACTTCCAGAGCGGCGACGACGTTGAGAGGATGGCATTGGTAGGTTTGGCCGTGTTGGAAAGATGCGCTGCCTTGCTTCAAACCCTCGATAACGCGGTCGTGGATGAGCAGGGCTGAGATGGTGCCGTATCCTGCAGCCAAGCCCTTGCCTACTGCCTGGATGTCAGGGACGACACCATCGGCTTGCCAGGCATGCATATGTCCAGTTCGGCCGAGACCGCACATGACCTCATCAAAGATGATGAGGGCTCCGTGGCGGTGGCAAACAGCCTTCATGGCGGCCAAGTAGCCAGGGAGGGCAGTTACACAACCGAGAGCCTACATACAAGATTTTGGTTAGCACTTGGTCTTACTAGCGTATGTATGTACTTGGGGAAATAGAGACTTACGGTTCCAACCATGGGCTCCACGATGAAAGCGCAAACATTCTCAGGGCCAACACGCTCGAACTCGGCGTCCAGCTCTTGAGCAAGTCTGATGACATATTGCTCCTCAGTCTCGCCCTCTTTAAGATCCCGGTAAGGGTGGCAAGGAGAGACATGGCTGACATTATTGGCCAGAATGTCGAGGAAAGGCTCCTTGCGAGCCTTCAGGTCCCCAACAGCCAAGGCTCCCATGGTGCATCCATGCCAAGAGCTCTGTCTGGCTATGAAGCGAGAGCGGGGAGCATTAGGGTCCTTCTCGAGGAAGTATTGCCTAGCAAGCTTCATAGCAGCCTCAACAGCCTCGGAACCTAATCTCATGTCAGTCATCGTATTACCCCACTCATTAGTTCCCGCGCGGGAGGAGGGGTTACCAACCAGATCCAAGGAAGCAAGCCCTTGACAATTGGCCTCCAGTCGACTCGACCAGGATATCGGCAAGTTGGTGAGAGGGAGCATTCTGGAAGTAGCCAGGATGAGCATATGTGAACTTGTTCAGCTGCTTGACGATGGCATTCTTGACTCTAGTATTGTTATGACCGATGGCAGAGACAGCAGCTCCGCCGGTAGAGTCAATGATCTTTTGACCATTTTTCAGTGTAAAGTAAAGACCATCGGCCGACTCAACAGTTGGTGCTGCAGAAGGATAGACGCTCTGGTAGAACAGAGAGTTCTCAGAGAGAGCAGGCTCGTCGATGAGAGGACCAAGAGAACCCATTTTGATAGAAGAGGAGGGGATTGAATAGTGATAGTATGTGTAAAGGTTGCTGAGATCTAATTCTCTATAAAGGTAATGAAGCAAGTTGATGAGGAACTCTTGGTTGTGATGAAGAATAGATATCAAGAAGTTCGTGGAGAGACTTTATACTTCTTTTTGCAACTCCAAGACCGGCTTTCTGCAAAGGCAAGCTTATGTCCGATTCCAATTACCAAAACTCTCCTCTTGCGTCTATCACGAGACAAGAAGTCATCCTGTTGCCTCCTTCTACAGCAGGACATTCACCATCGCTTACACTGCTGCATATCCAACCAGGACCTCAGACATATCCTCATCTACAGACTTACACAGTCAGGAACTGTGATAGGCTCTTAGTCTCCCACACTTGCAAGGATACTCTACATGAATGTAAAAAAAAAAAAAAAAGGTCCATTTCGTGATAATGACACGTCTGCGGAGCAAGGTTTCGCATCTCACTACTGGCGCCGATTCGGAGTAAGCAGCCGGAGATCTCCTCTCTTTTAAGCGCCAATGCGACGTTGTGCTTACGAAGAAATATAGCTCACGGCTGCATGCAGGCCGTGTCGAGCCCTTGCAGCGATCATTCACGAACGGAAAATTCAATAGTTCTATAATAACCTCCAACATATAAATGTCCCCGTGGGTGAACCCCCACCATAAGGGGTATACTCCACTACTGGGGGTTTTGGCCCAGACCTATCCACACAGTCTGAGAAAAATTCACGGGTATAATAAGCAGTTGCATTAGCTCCATCACTAAAATGGACCCCGAGATGATACGTAAGGCTTACTGTATCGCGGATGCCGTCTTCAAGTCTGAAGGGAATTCCAAATTGGGCATGATGAAGGATTCCGCTTACATGAAATCCACTTTATTGCGGCAACATGGTATTCTCGCCACTGCTTTTGTCAATGGCATCATCTCCGCTCTTTGCCTTTGCCAAAATCCTGAATAGACAGGGGTAAAGAGAAACAAGAGTGGAAACAACTGAGACAAGGTTCTTTTGTGTTCTTACATTAGACCTAGTCAAAGTTGGCTGTATTTCCTAAAATGGCAAGTGGATTCCACATATTGTTTACTCAAAAAGATTAGCTTGTGATTAGACATTTTAGTGGCTTATAACCTTAGAAGTCTAAACCGAGCATTTGGACTTCACGCCAACAACTGAAGTTATACCCAGAAGCAAGAATATTTTGCCAAAATTATGACAAGCATCAATTTGACAGCGGCTGGCTCAGCTACCGAGGCAATCGACTTGGAGTCTCTTCCTCGCCTCTCGTATCGCGGGGATGAAGAAGGTAGACAATCAGTCAATGTTGAACAGCAAAGAGGCATAGCGGGCGATAGTACTGTTTCGTCTCAAGAAACTATCGCTCCGCCAAAGTGGAATCATCCTCCTATTAACAGGTATCGAACTATTGCGACGTTCTGGTCTTTCCTTGTTGTAGGAATGAACGATGGATCTTACGGTGTAAGATGAATAGTTTCTCATCAATAATTCGACTCTCTTGCTAACATAACTCAACAGGCTTTGGTTCCTCTGGTAACTATACCTCGATATCTCCACGGTGAGGTAGATGTGGCTGACAATGCATTTTAGCTTGAGGACTACTACAATAAGAATCATACTGTTGTGTCTCTTGTTTTCCTTACACCATTCGTGGGCTACGCTATCGCCTCTGCCATCAACAGCCTCATGCATGTGCATTTCGGCCAGAGAGGTGTAGCGGTACTCGCACCCCTATGTCATATTATACCATATCTAATCTTCTCCTTTCATCCTCCTTATGGAGTCATGGTATGTTCCGTTCTAGTCTGGCAAGCTGATGTCAAGCGGCTTATCAGAGAATATTTTAGGTTGCATTATATGTCCTTGTAGGCATAGGTAACGGGCTTGCCGATGCCGCATGGTGTTCTTTTATAGGGCAGATGATGAACTCGCACGAGATGTCCGGTATCTTGCAGGCATGCTACGCCCTTGGGGCCACTATCGCTCCTCTCGTGGCCACTGGTCTCTCATCAAATGGTATGCCTGGCTGGTATGCATTCTTCTATGTAATGACGGCTGCGTCAGTAGTGGAGCTCATAGCCTTGACCATTACGTTCTGGACTCAGACCGGAGATGTATACTTGGCTGAATCGCCATCTGCGTCTGGTGCTAAGTCCGGCCGGATGCGACAGGTCCTGAAGAACAAACTGTCCTGGATTTTTGCTTTCTTTGTTTTTGGATATTGTGGTGCCGAAGGTAAGCTGAAGCCCTTTCACTATGGCCAGATAACTTTACTAACATATCAATTTCAGTGGCCCTCGGTGGCTGGGTGGTTGTCTTCATGCAAAAGAGGCGGAACGCTTCTGCTATAGTTGGCAGTTCCGTGGCCACAGGCTTTTGGGGAGGAATGACTATTGGCCGCCTCTTTCTATCCTTGATCACTGTCCGCCTTGGAGAGTTCTGGGCCATGTTTCTGTACATCGGCACGACTATTGCTTTAGAGCTGGTGTTTTGGCTGGTGCCAAACCTGGTTGTGAGTGCAGTAGCAGCAGCGCTGATTGGCGTTGCAATGGGTGAGTTTTTATCCTGCCTTTTATACGATACACAAGAACACAGCTGATATGATGACCTTAGGACCAATGTATCCTGTTGCAGTTGTCCTCATTACAAAGATTATGCCTCGTTCTCTGCATGTCGGGACTATTGGTTTCGCTGCTTCATTTGGTGGTTCTGGTGGAGCGATTCTGCCTTTTGCTGTTGGTGCCATTGCTGAGGCGAAAGGCGTACAGACTCTTCAGCCCATTGTACTTGCTATCTGTGTTGTTCTTGGATGTTTGTGGATGTTACTTCCCCGCAAGCCAATGGAGAAGGAGAGCGCAGGAGGCGATGAGAGCACAAACTAGGATTTTAATTCATCAGTGGGACAAGGAGGGTTGATAGGATAGGCATAGTAGACGAGAAAAAGAACAAATACTATGGTATAAACTTTCCCTCACTTATCATGAATCGCAACCTCTTCTGATGACTTTTTTCCGCTGTATTTGTTTTGACCATCTTTATAGAAAGCGTATTCGCAGCATTTCATACTGTCAGATTAAAGGTAGTAGAATTTTGTTTGATATTCTCAACCGACATATAGAAATTACTTAGCGCTCATGAAGTACAAAGCATTCAGAAATCACTAGAGTTTGCAATTAACGTCTTTATCAACATACATGTATCAATTTCGTCTTGTGCTAAAGCTAACTACTGTTTACCCATCGCTTCGTTCGAAGAGAGATCACTCCGTGAGTCCAGCCTCAATCTTGTTCAAAGCATCTGAGACCTCATTCCATTTATCCATCACCAATTTACAACCAGCTTTCTTCAGCACTACACGCAGTGCCTCAGCCTCCTGGGGCGTCTCACACGCACCAGTATAGCCAATCGTGATGATGCCAGCACGGTTAGCTGAGGTGGCGCCAGAACGACTATCCTCAACTGCAACGCATTCGCTGGCACTTTTGCCCATCACCTTAAGTGCATGAAGATACACAGCCGGATCAGGCTTTGAAGTGGGAGTAGGGAGAGAATCTGCAGCGCTGAAGACATTATTTGGATCAAAGAAGTCGGCTTGGCCGGCCTTGTCCAGAGAAGCACGTACACGACGCAGAGCTGATGAGGATACAACAGCGAGTCGGTAATGCCCTTTGAGACGCTCCAACTCAGCATTGGCTCCCTCGCATGGTTCCAGCTTTTGCATAAGCTTGGAGATGACACGGTCGTCTTCCATGCTGGCATAATGCTCTAGCTCCTTGTCTGAGATGTTCAATGAGACATTAAACTTGGACTCGATGGAGCGCATCTTGATTACGAATTAGTTGAGCTTCTGTGGTATAACTCCCAAGTCAACTACATACCATGTCTTGGAAATTCTGTCCAACAAACTCGCGCTGCAAGTCAGGACCTGTAAAGCTTAGATCGACATTGCGGGCAGCGAGTATCTCATTTGTGAGATCGGCGCTTGCTTCAAAAGCGAGAGACTCAGACTGGACAAGAGTATTGTCGCAGTCTAGAAGGAGGGTTGTGATCTTCATTGAGGTCATGTTAGTAACGTAGAATAGACTTGAAAACGGACACGAACCTTCTCAGGACGGGACCCCATTGTGGCGGAATATGCTCTTGGATGATTTGATTGAGAAACAGTGTTGGCACGAGTGAATTTCTTGTGCAATAACAGAGGACGAAGGCGAGTAAACACGTATTCCGATATATCATATTCTTACGTGCTATTTCAACATCGTGGGGCGAAGCCTTTACTCAGCATCCTTAGCGCTGTTGTCGCATTTCCTCTTTTCTCTTTCACATAAGCGATTGCGACATGCACGAGTTTTCAGTGAGACCCAAGTTAAGTGGCTGAAAGGTCGGTGACAGCACACCCTCGGATTTGATACATGACCCCTGCATTGTCCCACATCAGCCTTACAGGTCAGCCTATAGTAGCATCTTCTATCCGGTATTTCCGTGCTAATGAGGCGGTAGAACTAATGCACATCACCCTCTAAATGCCGCACCCTAAACTGGTTCCCGATGCCTTAATTCAGTTAGAGATTCCCCGTCAGCGGAAATGGCTCCCCGCTTACGCTGTCGTTGCAACGACGGTCTAGATTTACAAAGGTACCCGATCCAGCGTGGGTAAATATGAAATAATGCAGGCCGAAGGGCATTGTTTCAGTGGCGAATGTAACCCCCTTTTTTGTTAGGTATCCATAGATTCAACGTGACGTGCAGGGTCGCTTACAAAACATCCACTCAGCTTTACGAATCCGGCAACGCGCTCCAATGAACTCTTGACGCTTGGTCCTGAAGGAATTTTATAGAAGCATAAAACTAGCTCATGCTCATGATCTCTGCGGCACGGGAAAGGTCCGCTCCCGGGTTCCCAAATTCGGTGGAGAATTTTATCACTGCATCGCATCTGCATATGCATTCCTTCAATGTCGGGTCGGGTCTGTGGCATCCTTGACTGTTGCTTCAAACTGTTCCTTTGTTCTCGCTCCGCATTCCTAAAAGCACGGCAGTTGAGGACGCGGGAGGCAATAGTAAGCTCGGACTGAACGATCGCCACTGCAGCTTACTACTATCGGATATTCGATACGAAGATATCACACAGTGTTTGATACACGGATGCGGATTTCGGTCTTACAAATAACATGCTGACTATGGAGACGCGGGACGAGCACATGCCTCATTTTGATCTAGGGCTTATACTATGTTGAGTCCACATACAATAGTTATCCACTTGCTTATGGTCACACAGATTGTCTAGATCTTTGTCAGACTTGCGCAAAGCAATTTTTACACCGATTTACGGAGATGGGCTCGTTGCCTGATTGCCAAGTGAGAGAGAGATGGGTCCGCGGCTTCAATGGTTTCCTCCGGGTTGACTAGCAGGATGAGGAGAACCCGGGAGCTAAGCCTTGGGACTAGGCATTGGAATTTGGAAATCATGTGTTTCTTGTCCACTTACTCTTGTGTTGGAAAAGGATAATCTAGTCTATAAAAGCAGGCTGGTAACAATATGAATGAGAGAACTCAGCAACATCTTGAGTCATCATCTTCACCACTGGTACATCTCTCCTTCTCTCTCCAAGATGCGGTACTCCATTGCTTTGGTGGCTCTTTTCTCACAAATCCCGTCGACCATTGCAGGAAAAGACTACGGATCTACTCTCAGTCTTGAGTATGACTTCATTATTGTGGGTGGTAAGTATCAAGTCATGATCATGAAGTGGCAATTCAGATGAATAATACTGAACTCTTCACAGGCGGCACTACAGGTCTAGTCCTAGCAGATCGATTGAGCGAGTCTGGTGAACAAAAGGTACTAGTGTTGGAAGCTGGCCCTGATCCTCATGTTGTGGCCATGCATGAGGCCCCTGGTGCTGTTGAGTACATCTCTGGTAAGCTACGATGCAAGATTCGGTCTCTTTGCATCACTAACTGGTGACTCCAGGCACGGCTATTGACTGGAACTTCTATACCGAAGCTCAGCAAGGCCTCAATGGCCGGAAGCTTGCATACCATCGTAAGTATAAGGACTTTCAGACGAAGAGGCTATTACTGACACTCATAGGTGGACGTGGTCTTGGTGGTAGCAGCATCCTGAACGGTCTTTACTACGGACGAGGCTCAGCCAATGTCTACGACCACTGGGTAGAGCTGGGTAACCCAGGCTGGAGCTGGGAAGAAGTATATCCCTCCTTCATCAAGGTAAGCATCAATAGTTATACGGCCAGGTCCATTCACTCACAACGTCAACAGGCTACTCGCTTCAATCCTCCCAACAATGGAACTGGATACAACCAAAAGTATCAGACTTGGGATCCCTCCGCTTACTCCAACGGCCCGTTGGAGATTGGTTACCAGGGCTTTGTCCCGCCCTCGAGCGTTGCTTTCATCGATGCTTGTGCGGCCATTGACCTACCTATCGTCCAAGACCTCAACAACGGGAAGAATATCGGCGTTAAACAAGGAACTGCTACTCTTACCTCGAAATATCGACGCAGTTCTGCCTATGACTATTACAAGGCTGCCTCCAAGCGTCCTAATGTCGACATTTTCCACAATGCACCTGTTCAACAGATCACATTCTCGAAGAATGCCACAGGAACTCCCGTCGCAACTGGTGTTATCTTCATTGATCACACACAGGGTCGCTACCGCACTGTTGCCGCCTCTAAGGAGGTCATTGTCACTCTGGGGACTTTCCAGTCACCCCAAATGCTAATGGTTTCGGTAAGAACACTCCATAACTATCTGTTCGCTCTAGTACTTTTAATGTTTGTAAGCTAATGCTGGCTTAGGGTATTGGTCCAAACGCCACGCTTGATGCTCACAACATCGAGCCGGTTGTAATCAATGAAAATGTTGGACAACAGTAAGTCAAAACACAACTCTTTGACATGAAACTGTACTCTAACAACTATTAGCATGATGGACCATAACCTGTACAGCATCTCCGCCACAGTAGTCCCCGAAGCTTCAACTCACCAGCTCATGTTCAACACGACTGCTGTCGAGGCTTCACAGGATGAATACTACACTACTGGCAAGGGAGTTTACACTGCACCAGGAGGTATCACCAATGGCTTTCAAGAACTCTCAAACGAACAGCTCCAAAAGATTGGTGCTCAAGCCGTCATCGATGCTGGCCTTACAAACAGGTCCACAGTAGAATTTCTGTTTGAGTCTTTCTTCTACCCCAACAGCCCAGGTCCAACCTACGAACCAGCATCGGATCAGTCATACATATCGATCTCGGTGTCGAGTATGGTTGCCCTGTCCAAGGGTAATATTACCATCCAGTCAAGCGGCATGTCTGATGCACCCATCATCAACCCCAACGTAGGTCCCCATGATGTTATCTTTAACAGTTTGTACCATGCTAACATACCATCCTTTCTTCCAGTATTATACTCACCCTGCTGATCGCGCTATTGCTATCAACGCGTTCCGCGACGCACGCAAGATTTTGGCGCATCCCGCTTTGGCTAACCTCACAGTCGGACCTGATCATGGCGAGGTAGCGCCTGGTGTTTCCAACATCTCTTCTGATGACGACGACGCCATCTTTGAGTACATCAAGGCTACTACGGTGCCTAACTGGCACGCCAGTGGAACCAATCGCATGCTTCCACTTGAGGACGGCGGTGTTGTCGACCCCCGCCTTCGCGTCTATGGAGTCCAAGGCTTGAGGGTGATTGATAG
Source organism: Fusarium algeriense (assembly GCA_002982035.1). NCBI lineage: Eukaryota > Fungi > Ascomycota > Sordariomycetes > Hypocreales > Nectriaceae > Fusarium > Fusarium algeriense. The sequence goes on from PVPY01000624.1 coordinate 35,308, forward strand.
CAGTATTATGCCTACGGTGCCAGATGTCAATATCGCTGGCCCTGTATACATGCTGGGTGAGCATGGAGCAACTATGATTAAACAGGATTGGAATATCTCTGATTAGAGTGAAAAAGCCTGGGTGAGAAGCAATAGATTAACTCATATAGTTATTCAACTATTTTATTTACATCGCAATAACATTCTCCATCTGATATCTTCTTTTCTCGTCTTGGCCTCCTTATCTGAGTAGGCGAACTTGAATAGAAAACACCGGCATAGTTCGCCGATGTTTGCCGATACTAATTTCTCACAAATCGTGCTATGTCACCCTAGTCGGAAACTCATGGCATATTAGCCGAGATATGGGTCAATTCTACTGACAACAATACTATCTAGGTAATTGATAGCCAAGCGATCGCGGGGAAGAATGTCGTTCGTCTTTCCCCGCGTTCGCTCAGATTACCGGGTTTCGCCACAGGTTACCCGGTTGAGCAATACATCGATCTCATGATTTTGCTCTTATTCCCACTTTATGCTACCTTCTTGGACTAGTCATGAGAGCTCTTCCAGGTTCAAAGATATGATGCAGTCGGATCACTGATGGCGGGGAGGGAAAAGTATTTAATACACTGCTGTAGTCTCGCCCCATTTTACGATGAGATGCGGGTTCGCACTATTTTACACCAGGGACCGTAACACTTTACTCATCATGGGACTGCTAAATCGGATCTTACCGGTGTTTTTCCTCTGTTGGATGTGTGTCTCAGCGACGCTCCCAGTATCCTACGATGTTGTCTGGGATAAACCAGGTGTCAATGGCTCGGCCGACTCTATGCCTCTTGGTGGCGGTGATATTGGCCTGAATACCTGGTATGAGAATGGTAAGTTAGCCTCCAAAACATGTTCTCAGGGACCCTTCCCCGCCTTTGAGTTGATGCCCGAATGATTGTCCGCAATAATCAGGTTGCTAATGCGCCGAGTACCTAAAGGCACTATTCTCATGTATGTCGCCAAAAGCGGTACCTTTGATGAGAACAACTCTCTGCTGAAGCTTGGTCGCGTCAGACTGTCCTTTGAGCCCAATCCATTTGACAGCAAATCCTTCGAGCAGAGATTGATACTCAACGATGGATATGTCAAGTACACCGGCGAGGACAATGCGACTGCCAAGATCTGGGTTGACGTCTTCAACCCTGTTGTACACGTCGAGATAGACAGCCCGGAGAAGATTGATGTCAAGGTTTCATACGAGAACTGGCGCTACCAGGACCGAGAGATTATCAACGAGGAGCGTAACCAGGGTTCATGGGGTATTTACACCTCCAAGATTGCAAACGGGACTACCTACGCCGACAAGATCGCCTTCCATGAGAACGGTGTGCTTATGAGTCATCGCAACGAGAAGCTCGATCTCTGGAACTTCCAGATGAAGCAACAAGGGCTTGAGAAACACTCCGAAAAGATGTATAACCCCATGCGCAACAATGAGTTTGGTATCTTTGTACATTCAGAGCAGTTGAAACCTGGCGATATCACGAATGGCCACTATATCAACACTACCTACAAGGCATGGAACCTCGAAAGCAAGACACGGAGCAAATCTTTCAAGATTACACTGGCGATGTACCAGGCCCAGGCAAAGAACCACGATGAATGGTACAAGGGTCTCAAGAAGGTTATTAAGTCTGCTGTCAAGAACACCCAAGAGGCAACGCTGGCTTGGTGGCACGAATATTGGGCGCGATCCTATATAATCATCAACGAGGACAAGGGTGAGAAGGATGCAGGCTTCCAGGTTGGTAAGAACTACCAAATCTGGCGATATCTCATGGGATGCAATGCCAAGGGTGAGTGGCCCACCAAGTTCAACGGCGGTCTTTGGACTTTCGATCCTATTCACGTCAACATTTGGCGTCCCTATACGCCTGATTATCGCCGTTGGGGTGGAGGTACCTTCACTGCTCAAAACCAGCGCCTGCTCTACTGGCCTCTTCTGCGCTCTGGTGACTTTGACATCATGACTCAGCAGTTTGACTTTTACAAGCGCATCACTCCGAATGCTGTTCTTCGGGGACAGGTCTACCAAGATATCGACGCTGCGTACTTCTTGGAGCAGATCGATAACACCGGTTTGTCAAATGTCTTTGAGTACAATGCACAGTGGTACGATGACGATGCCAATACCCCGCGGCCCGACTTCTTTCCTGATGGCGAGCTCTGGAATGTCTGGCTCAACCATGTGCAGGACACAGCGAGGTAAGTATTCTCTATCTTGATATCCCTCTCTGATATAGCTTGGCGACTGTTACTAACAATTCATAGTGAGTTCGCCGACATGATCCTACAGGCCAACATCTACTCTGGCTACGATGTCAAGCCATACCTCGAATTCATAGAGTATCAACTCGCCTGGTTCGACAAGTTCTACACTCGAGAGATGCAGAAGCGCAACCCTTGGCCCTTAACAGGCATGGCTGGAAACGAATCACTCGTCATTTACCCAGGCTCCGGTGCCGAGACGTACAAAGAGTCATACAACCCCGTCTCTACTCTTGCTGGTCTGCGTCAAGTCGTCAAAGATCTCCTCATCGTCAATGAGTATGCACTCCAGAATAAGACTTACTACACCAAGTACCTGAACAAGATCCCCGCAAACACTTTGCGCCAACAGCAGGGTCATACTTGCATTGCTCCCGCCGAAGCATACACGCGCGTTCAGAATAGCGAAGTTCCTCAGCTATACACTGTATTCCCTTGGCCGGAGTACGGGCTTGGTCTCCCCAATCTCACCCACGCCATCAACACTTATCTCTACGACACCGAGACTTTTGGATTCCACGGCAACACTGGCTGGAAGCAGGATGTCATCTGGCTTGCGCGCATGGGCTTCACCGCCAACGCAACCGTCATGACGGAGGAGCGTTATGCGCCAAGCAAAGTCTGCAAGTTCCCGACTTTCAAGGGTCCTAACTTCGATTGGACTCCTGATCTCAACCACTATGGCTCTGCTGCTATTGGTCTTCAAGAGCAGCTCATTCAGACCTTTGTTGGGAACGATGTCAGGTTGCTTGCTGCTTGGCCCAAGACCTGGGATGCGCGCTTCAAAGTCTGGGCTCCCCATAAGACTACGGTTGAAGGTACTGTGAAGGCTGGTAAGATTGAGGAGCTCACAGTCTTGCCCAAGTCTCGCAAGAACGATATCATCATTGGTCAAGATTAGCCATGTTAGGCTGCGATGGAAAGGAAATAGTTTAATTATTTTCTCTTAATGATACGCTGGAATAATAGAACTTCACCGTACCGAATTTGGATCTGTTAATCCCTCATCCATAGCCATTAAATTGTTCTGACGCTTTTCAGCCTGTATCAGGCGATTACGTCATAACGAAAAGTCCATAGTGAAAACCCGTGTTGCTTCATTAACTACCTCAGTATTATATATACGGGCGAGTGACCTGTAAAAAGACCAACGACTAGCAGAAAACCATCTCAATGTTCGCTTAACAGCAAGGGCAAGGAATGATCCAACAGTTGATCGGAATCGGGCATGGAATGATACCGCAGAGTCTGCCATCGCAAGCACCTCCTCCGCGAAGCCCAAGTTGGGGCTCTGTAGTCTCGGGGGCCTTCTGAGGATCTACTCAATGTTAGCATGAGCAGCGACAAACGCGTCGGCGCGACAGTCTGGGCGCGTATTGTGGCGTTGTTATCTCACCCATTGATTGCTGAGACTTGGGCTGGTCAGTCTCCAGAGGCTGAGAATTCCTCATGTCGGACAATTCTTGGGGCGCAGATTGAGAGGAAGACATTGCGATGATGAATGGAGTGTGTTTGATGGTGCGCAATTGGATTTCGGATCGTTGATACGAGATTGTAATGAAGGAAGTCAAGTTGTCTTTCAGCTGACGCCCGCTGACGTTATATGGATGGCACGTGGGGAAACGCGTAGAACCTGTGGCGCAGTGGGTAGTGAGGCTGTGCTTGCTATCAAGATAACGGAGGGAAGTGGCTGTGCTAGGCAAACCGCTGAACTCCTTTCATAATGAAGATCTTACGATAATGTCTAAATTGGGAGCTAGATTTTACTACTTGTAGCTGTGACCTATGATTAGATTAACTTAGATCAGTGGGCATGTTATCTATTTTTGGTTGGCCTTGATTGGTGATCTATCTTCCAAGTGCGTCAGTTTGTTACGCAATTTCTTCGTCGAAACTTAGTAATCTTCCGACAATTCTGAAACTTGATATATTTAACAAGTACCGGTTTATTAAGCACTTTTCTGTTTAAATGCAAAGAGAAATGATTGATGCTGTTATTACTATGTAACTGTTTTATTAAATGACAGCTCACCCTATAGTATCATAAAAAATGGGGAGAATATAAGCGAAGTGTAAAAATGCAGGGTTTATTGCTTGCCCCTTTTCTAATCTATTTATAGATTCTCTTTAGCCTTCAAGGCACTTGAGTGTTGGTCGCGGGCACATAATCAACAAAAACCTCAACCATCAAGGTTGAGTAGCTGCGAGTCTCATCTTATCTCTTTATGATAAACAATATAGGTACCCATTAACATTCAGTGGTTTCATATCAAAAACCAAACAGCGATCAAAGTCGAGATTGAATGTGGAAAATGAGAATTTTCTATATCATTTGCTACACGAATATAAAGCAAGATATCAGGAACCATCAAACTCACCCCCACCATCACGAAAAACCTCTTCCTCCCACGTAGATTTATGTCCATGTATCACCTTTCCTCCATCATACTGGCACGTCTCATTGAGACTCATGCTTGGGAACCTCTCGTAGGCCGTTGTGTTAGAATTAAGTAGACCCATTCGAGGATATCTATCGATTGCCTCGGCTGACGCTGCCCAATATCTGATGCCGCCCTGGCCAAGCTGAACAGTAGCCACAGGCTCGTCAACCTCTCTTGGTAATAGAGCGGATTTAACAAGCCCTCGCAGATGCCCATGGTACCATGGCCTGTCCCACCATATCCTACGCCTATCCTTGAATTTGTGATAATGCATCATAACAGGTACCGAAGATAGGAAGAAATCGGTGAACAGAGGCATGTCGCCCCAGTCAACAGCCTTGCCATGTTCAAACAGCGGGCTTTGGACCGACTTGAGATCATCCGGTACACCATTCACTCGACCTGGCGATATACCGCGAACATCAGAGTGTAAATCAAGATCCTCCTGGTCGCCCAGATACACAAAGTCTCCGTCAAAGATATCGTTCTCTTCGCTGATATCCGTAGCGGAAGTCTGTGCAGATATTTCCTGGCCGTAGTCAACCCCAACATGGAATTCGAGGTTCTCTCCGACAAGCTCTTTCAATTCGACGTTGACATGGTTGTTTCTTTGTAATTGACGCCAAACTTCTTGCTCGCCAATGATCTGGCCAATCATGCCCTGCTCGCTTCTGATAGGGAAAGCTTCGCCGACCACCGCTTCAATCCTTTGCTTGGCTCGACGAAACATTCTTCTCATGTCGCCTGCAGGGCCAATATACATACCACCATTGACCCATCTTGGCCGGTTATTGTGAAAGAAGGTATAGTTCTTGTCAGTCTCTGGTCCGTAGAGATCTGATCTCAAGGGGCTCTCGGGCCAAATGTCGCACTTCAAATCCACGCCGTACAATTCAGGATCATTTGGGTAGCACTTCTTTTCTGCTGCTACCACGATCGTCTGCTTCATGGGCATGGGCTTATCTCTTATTTTCCACTGTTTGCGCAATCTTTCGTTGGCTCTCCTGTTGATCTCATGATACCGACTAAGGAGAACTTGAGGAGGGAGCTGAAACCAGACATCGAATGCATCGACCATGAGCACTATATCGTCTTCTTCAAGCTTTTCTGATGCAGTGGCATTGGGATGCATGACAGAATCAAGGTAGCCCACCATGCCGATAATCTTGGGTAGGCTTTTGCCGAATCTCCAATGTGAGATATCCCAATAGTTTACTCCCCAATTGATGATGACTGGGCTGGGGTAGCCTAAGGCGAGCGCGCTGAAAATATTCTTGCACAAATTCGGGCTCGATTTGGTGGATGGGACGATCAAGGCAAAGCGACGGTCCGCGTCAATTGGACCCTCTGATTCCGATATGTTAGTATCGCCATTGTATCGCTGCCAGTCTGGTGCATTGACTTCGAGGTTCCAAAACGAAGATACAAGGTAGAAAGATAGACACAATGATAGGCCAATGATGATAGTCTTGTAGACCTTTGGTGAGCTGAGGAGCACTGACAAAAGTGTCGGCTTGGGTTTTGGACTGGGGAAAAGCATATCGACTTTGGTCCTGTCCAACCTGGCTCAGCCACAGAGCTTCAGTAGTAGAAGAGCTACTACTCTGGAAACTGGGGAGACGCTCTAATTCAACCAAGTGTACGATATAAAGGACAAAGTATACATGTCTCTTGAAGGGAAATTGGTGCTCAGATAGCTTAGTGTTGATGCGCGGAATTCTCGTGACCGTTAGACATCCGATGGAAGTGCTTAAGGTTAAATCGTAAGCAAGGGTATGGTTTACCCCTTCTTTGCCCTTGTCTTAGTTGATGGCTTGAGACATAACAATTTGGTGGTTGGGGAAGAAGAATGATGGCGCGTTTAGCACCCCCTTGCTTTAGATTAGGTGCAGCTAGACTAATGTGAGGGGGTGATCGCCTTGACCCCCTGGGGATCAGTTTAGCACGAAAGGGTCATGAAAAATGTTCTATTCCCGATTACATATGTCGGGTTTACGCCACTTTTACGCTATTTTGCCTCCTTCATTTTTGTTGTTCAAGTTGATCGAGGCCTCAATAACGCTGGGCACTATGTATCTGATAAGCTTTGAGATATTGAGCATGAGTTAGATTGTGATTTCGTAACCAATACGTGAGACTCTAAAAGAAATAGTGGAAACTTCGTCGGAAATGATTCTGGCGTTTACAAAAACAAGCACTTATAGGTTCGTAATCACTATCGCTCAGAAGGCCACTCCCTTGGTGGTTCTGGGATTAAGAATGCTTTGGAGACATGAAAGCGAAGTCTTGTTTTGATGGTATACCTGATATGCCAGAGTAAGAATAATATCTCTATTTGCTTTTTCCTTTTCATTATGGGCGCATTTGTAAACGTTTAAATGATGATAATTATTAATTAAGACACTAAAAGAAGTCTGAGACACGAATGCAATCCATTATTGTACAACCATTGGATACCAATAACCCCGAAACCCAAGACGTTAGAAATGGTCAATAATACAAATGAAAAGAACCCAAATCAGGAGTCATAATGACCCAGGTACCAAGCCACAAACTTGACAATGCCCTCCTGGACTTGCGTTTTTGGCTTGTATCCAAGCATAGCCCCTGCCTTGGAAATATCAGCGTAAGTGAGGGGCATGTCACCGGCTTGCTCCCCCTTTCTCTCAATACGCGCCTTGCGTCCTAGAGCATCTTCAAGAGCACTAATGAGATCTCTCAGTTGAATAGTCTGTGACTCTCCAAGGTTGAAGGTCTCATAGAGAGATCCATCATACTTGAGCGCACCGAAGATGCCCTCAATGATATCATCGACGTAGGTGTAGTCTCGACGCGAAGAACCATCGCCAAAGAGGGGAATAGGCTTGCCCTGGTGGATGAGCTTTGTGAACTTATGAATGGCAAGATCGGGGCGTTGACGAGGGCCATAGACGGTGAAGAACCGAAGGCAGATGCAACGGATCCCATAGAGATGGGAGTATGTATGGCAAAGCAGTTCGCCAGCTGATTTGGATGCTGCATAGGGTGAAATGGGCTGTGTGGCCTTGTAGTTCTCGGAGAAAGGAGCCTTTGCACCGATGCCATAAACACTCGATGAAGATCCGAAGAGGAACTGCTTGACGTCGAACTCTCTAGCACACTGAAGAAGGTTCAGAGTACCATTGACATTGGTATCAAAGTACTTGTCGGGCATGCTCAAGGAAGGGAGAACACCGGCGCGGGCCGCCAGGTGAACAATAGCAGAAAAGCCATTGTCAGCGAAAATAGTCTGAAGAGTCTCGAGATCTTCAATGTCGGCTTCGTAAACCCGAAGATTCTGGTTGAGCAGGTGAGGTGCAAGATTGGCGCGCTTAATCTCTGGGGAGTAAAACTCGTTGAAGTTGTCGACAACAACAACTCTCCAGCATCCTTCAGCAAGAAGAGCTTCAACAAGATGGGAGCCGATAAAGCCGGCTCCACCTGTGACGAGAATCGCTCGTCTGGGCTTAGAGGTGCGTATCCTTGTGATGATAGTCATGTTTGCGAGTGGAGAAAGTAGTAGTTGAAGAGGGTCTGGAAAATGGAGAAAGGTTGGCGGGACGGATTTGCGGCGGGGGTTACATAGTCTATTTAGTAAAGAAGGGAGATATTCTCCTTTAAGGGATGCTTAAAACACTTTGACCCTTCAAAAAATGTTTGTATAAATGAAGGGTGATTTGTAATGCGCCACAATACTGGATAGTCTTTTGAATTCCTCACCGTTGCGGACCAAACCAAAAAAGAGGCTGAGATTAATTTCGTTGATGGCTGTTTCTAATACGTTGAGGCACATCACAAGTCAAGTTGTCTTGCGATTTGAGACAGCCAAGAAAATCAGGGAGATGATGCGACGACCAACGATATGCTTATCTTCTAGCTTAGCACTAACGCCAATGTCTTGCACGGTTCTTTCGATCCGACGATATAGGCTTGGCAGGGCAGGAATGTTAGTGGCAAATATGGAGCAATGCACCAATTTTTAGGGCTGCAACATGTAAGACGTATCTTGTGATTCAAGTTCGGGAATGGCATTTTCTCTAAAATGTGCATTGATAAGCCAAAGTCTCATTATAATTACTTTCGACTTATTGTGGCTGCTTCAGCTTTATTTACTGGCCGCCTAATTATATGCATATTACTCAATATTTCGCCCTGCACATGCGGCCGCTGTCGCTAACGGTCCATTGCTCACTGCCAACTGCGTTCCGAGCATAGAAGAACCCCTGCCTATCCCACTTCGCCTTAATAGCTAGTAGTCTGTTGTAATTCGTTCCGAAGAACTCCGACTGGAAGTTTGGTTGACGGAAGTCTGCCTCATTCATGTACGCTCCACTTCCAGGAGTGACAGCTTCAATCTCAGGCATGATTGTCTCCGTCATGAGGTTCTGACGATCCAACATCTCTGACCAAGGCGCGGTGAAGTTCCATGGTGTAGTTAGGGTGGCGTGAACCAGAGCCTTGTTCCAGGCGGGAAGAAGGGACTGCTTCTGGGAGTTGCTGAAGGGAGCGACGTTAGTACCGACACCAATCCATGTAACTCCTTGCTCAACGATGCTGATAGCAGCCTGGGTGAGATGGTCGTTGTTATTGACGATGGTGTCGCGGGGGATCAAGCGACCACCGTATTGAGCAATTCCGACTTGAATGTTGCCAATAGGGAGAGGACCAAAGTAAGTGTCGTAGTGGTTGTAGTATGATGTTGACTGGCTGTACTTGACTGTATAGTTCATACCCAGAATATCGAGAGATTTGACGAATGGCGCAAGAAGGGTCTGAACTTCCTCTTGAGACTTGTTGAACGCCGTCAAAGGAGCAATCTGGAAGAAGGTGTTGGTGAAGTAGTAGACGACCATAGATCCTGCATCGACCATACCAGGCAGCTTGGAATGGAAAGTTTGAATAGCCTTGTAGAAGGTAGCCTGATCGTTGTTGGTGTTGAAGAAGGCCAGGGTAGCAGCGCCAACCTTGGCATCAGGAAAGGCCTTGACCGTCATGGACAGAACAACGCCCCAGTTGCCGCCTCCACCACCGTTCAGAGCCCAGAAGAGATCAGAATTCTTGGTAGGCGAAGCAGTGACAACGCCAGAGTCTGCTGTAACGACTTCAAACTCAAGAGTGTTCTGAGCAGACAGACCGAAGCTTGTGCTAAGTGCTGAGTGGCCACCACCTTGTGTATAACCACCTGTAACGCCAACAGTAGGGCATTCGCCCCCGATGATAACATAACCGGCGTCGTTTCCAGCCTTGAGGATATCAAAGCCCTGCACACCGGCACCAAGAGTAACTGCCTTGCCCTTGTATCCGTTGGCGTTGTAGTCCTTGAACTGGATATCCTTGAGACGATGCGTCCAGACAGAGAGGGCACCTGCACCTGTAGACCTGCCATTGTAGTCGTGTCCCGTGTTGCGAATGACGAAGCGGATGTTGTTGTTTCGGGCAAAGTTGATTGTGTTGACCACATCAGCCTTAGTTCGTGCCTCGACGGCATAGCGAACGTAGTTTCCGAGTTCGCAAGCGCGGGATCGAGGTTGGAAGGGATCGCAACTCTGGTTGGCGAACCACGGAGCCATGACAGAAGACGAAGAATCCATACTAAGTCATGTTAGCATATGTTTAGAGTGTAACAGTGTCTGACTTACTGGATCTCGGTCTGCTGCCATTGGCCCTGGAGAGCCTTGCATTTGTCCGCATCATACGTGGGATCGTGACACGGCGAACCCAACGGCACAGTCTTGATCAAACGACCATTGACAGTCGTGTTGAGACTCTTCCATTGGTTATCCGAAGGCCAGCAAGCATCACCAGGAAAGCATTTGCAGCTGGGAGAAGTAGCATATGCCTGAGCAGTGGAGAATGCCACAGCGGCTGTCACAAAGCTTGTCACTTTCATGGTTGATATCCTGCAGATGAAACACTATGTGCGTGAGCGAAAAAAAAAGCAAACCAGGAAGAAAAAACGGGGTGACTCACAGAAATGCTACACTAGAAACTTTCGCAGATCTGCAGAGAAAGTCGTGTTTACTTTTTGGGATATATAAGGACTATCAGAGTTTCTTCTTGCATTGCAGGCATCGGTGTGTACTTCTTGGACGAGCTAGTCTCACCGACAATACTACGCTCGAAAGCGGAGACAGGCACGGAAGTGGCACGCGGGCCGGGTCTTCAAGGATGTTTAGGTTCATCGGCACAACGGCGGCCTACCTGACAGGCCTTGTCAGAAGCTTATCTCGTTCGAGCCGGTAATGAGATGCCAAGGTGCTGGGGCTCAACAGCCGGTAGACTTGATCCATTATGAATGGTCAAGGAACGTTCTCTCGCTACCCCTGCATGAAGCTGTATTTCGCATCGTCTCATAGAGAAGCGACCTGCCAAATTGAGTTTTGTGGCTATCGGAGTGCATCCGATCTGTCCATCGCCTCGGAAAAGGGCTCAATCCGAGCAACAAAGTTTTCTTTTCTGGTTTGTTCTGGAGAGGATAATGTATAAGTCTACGTAACGCTTCCGGATTTTGTTTTTCCATACTATTATCGAATATTTTTCCAATGTCTGGCTGGACTTACAACGCCCCTAGCGGCTCGCCAACCGATGGCCCCCAAATCACGTCTATTGCTATTGTCTTTACAGCAATTGCACTCCTTACGGTGATTCTGAGAGTTTACGTTAGAGGTTTTATGCTCAAGTCTGTCGGCGCTGGTAAGGAGGCCCATTCTCTCCCCGTTACTCATCATCAGCACTGACACGTCTTGTTTGTAGATGACTGGATCATCATCGGGACATGGGTAAGAGGTGATCTGCATCAGATCCCCAGACATGGCGCTGACTTGCAGTACAGATCGCTAGTTGCGGATTCGCCATTGTGACGGTGTTGCGTGAGTAGAGTTTCGCTAACATCGAGGGTTGTCCATCACCAGTTAACATGTCCTGTTGCAGAGACAAAATGGGGGCTTGGGCTTAAGAAAATTGACGACTTGCCCCAGGAAAACTACTACAACTTTATGCTGGTAAAGCTGGTTTCTCTCCAACTTGTACGCCAAAAGCTAATCTTTTCTTCAGCTTCAATTCATGGGCGCGCCCTTGTAAGACGGATCAACATTCCCCGATATCGAACAGACACTCACCAAAACGAAAAGTTACATATCTAGTATTCTCGGCTTCAAGCTTAGCCTTTTGATCTCGTACCTGCGATTCATGGCTTCAGGCATATGGTACAAAGTTACAGTCGGCGTAGCTGTGGCCTGCACGATGTTCCATGTTTCGTTCCTGGTTGCCCAGATCAATCTCTGTACACCAGTGCGTCGCTCCCTCATGGAATTTACAAAATCACCGATGCTAACACATCTGGTGCTCAGGTTCGGAAACAATGGGATTTGAGCATTACGCATGGCTCTTGTCTCAAGGGCGTACCTATGTACACTACTATGGCTTCGCTGACGATTGTCTTTGATGTCGTCGTGTAAGTAATAATCAAATTGAGTATTTGGGACCAGCTAACAGAGATAAACCCAGGATGATGCTCCCCTTCCCGACACTGCTTAAATTGCAAATGCCGAACCGCAAGAAACTCGTTCTGCTCGGTCTTTTCGCCATGGGAATCTTCATCTCCATCATCCAAATCGTCCGCATTCAAACCATCAAATCCCTCTCCAACCTTCTCGACTCAGCCGCTCTAATCAAATGGTCCATGGTCGAGAACAATCTCGGTATAATGGTCGCTTGCATCCCAACTCTCGCCCCTCTTGTGCGTTACTTTAGCGAGCAGTCCCGCGTGGGGAGTCGGAGCCGCAGCAAGTCACAGAACAATTCGGGTTACGCGCTCCAATCAACCTATCGCAAGAACCTTTCCCGAAGAAGTGGATTACAACCTTTGGGTAGTGGGGTTGATGAGCAGATTGGTGATAGTGCAGAGGATATTTTGGCCAAGGAGGATGGAATTATGCGCAAGACAGAAATTGTGATTAGTTCGGCCCAGGGATCTTTGGATAGAGGAGCGCTCACTCCAGGACACTTTCGTAACAAGTAGATACAGATTCTCAATTTTTTAGTCAATTGTTAGCTTCTATACTAATGCATAAGTGGCATATGCTTGTTATAACAGATTCTTGAACGATTTCACCATCAGCAGCGTGCTTGTGAGAATTACACTGATTGGTTCGCATCCCATCGCAACTTTATATCTAACGCACCCTGTATTAGTATTAGAAGAAGCAAAACCGCAACGAGTAGCGCAGATGCAGGGTGCCCTGTTACATAGTGGCCCCGATGACGGGTTTGGGCATTTGTCCGTGCGCTTTCAGGGTTTTTCGGGTAGCTCGGCTCGGATCCGTTCAATTTGCTTAAACATGCTCCTATGCTGAGGTCGTATTTGATTCCATTATTAGTCGTTATTATACCGATAGCTCTACCGCTAGCCGTGCGGGAAGACCGCGCCTTGCTTGAACGATAGCCACCGGTATTATAACTAGTTAATGTCATCCGATCTTGACTATAGGTAGTCGGAATCTCGCTAAGAGGCTTTTGTAGCTGAAAGTTTGTCGTAGAGCTAGAACTTGGTAATATAAGCATATTTATTATCAATGTTCCTTAGTCGCATGCTCCAGACGCGGAATTACCCGTGTATAGCATTTCTACTATGGAATCCAGAAGCTCCTGTCTCATCATGGCTCAGACCTCAGGCCTCAGGGGCAAAAGGCTTTAGATCAGCGCCACCAAGAAGTTAAAGCGATTGAAGTTGGTTGGTTTTACAGTAATATGAGAAACAATCGGGACGGTAGGTATTAGATTGCCAAAGCAAGAGGATTTCGATATTAGCATCGGTAATTGCGCGTGGCGAGGACCAGAAAATACCGTCCTGGCTGCCATAGACACTATGGTCTGATCGTTGAGGGTTTTCAGCTTAAAATGATCCCTTACTAAGCACAGGCGACACAAGCTTACTCTGACATGTACATGGGAAGAATCGGTAAAGTAAGATATCGGTAGCAATTTGGCTATTCATGTTCCTACATCTTCACTTGGGACTTCGCACCGAATCTCTTCATCCAACCTCAACCATTTAATAACTGTATTTCTGGCCGCCAGCTTAGCAGCCACGACCGCATGACCAGTGGTGATTATAGCAGCTTCCAAAACTGGCAGTCTTCCTACATTTAACGCCGCTGGTTCCAACAGCAGAGCAGGAATTACCAGCTTGCTGCAGAGCCGCGAGGAAAGTATCGCGAGCTTCCTTTGCGGAGATGTCAGAGCACACGTGAGTGCAAGTATAGCTGCAAGTGCTGCCGCTGTCACCAGCCGCAGTGCAAGTTTTCTTGCATGCTTCAACTCCTGCGATGGCAGCCAGGGCGTAGACGACGTAGAGGGGCTTAACCATCTTGATGAGGCCTTGGCTATTTGATGTCAGCGAGCCTAGATAAAAATTTGAAAGTATAACATGTCACACTTACTAGAGTGTGAGTTGCGACTGTGTTGACAGGGATTGATCTTTGAGTGCTTGGAGTTGAAGTTCTTGTCTGAAGTTGTAGATATTCGAGACGAGGTCAGGCTTCTTATACTTCAAAGATATCCCTAAAAGCGCAGGTAATGTCTCATGATAGAAACTCCTCACCTGACTTTGGTCTAGACTTGGAACTCCTCTTCATTCCTGCATCTTCCAGCATTTGATGCATATGAATCACCAACGTGGTCTGATCTGATCTACAAGAAGCCTTCACATTGGCCTACCTACATAGTTCAAAGTAGTATCCATTTCGTGATATAAAACTTTTATGAGACAACATCCAGAGCTTCATCCAATTATAGTTATCATCCTGCTCTGCTTTGCATGCGATTTCAATAGTCTCATGCAAGTCGTATTTTATGTTACATTGTGTTTTCAGCTGAGGATATCCCGCCCAAAAAATGTCTCCACCATCAGTTCGACCTTCCTATTTCATTACTCCGGAGGGTTTCAAACCGGGAGATCACCAGCGTGTGTGTAGGCTTATTACCCGGAGAGTGCTGTGCCGCTTTATTGGTGCATAACTAGCCACTAGACTCCGCTGTGCATACCCAATCTTCGCAAGTATTCACGTGTCTGTTTTCGTAATTGGCAACTCGTCTCGGAATATCGCTTCCTCATTCTTTTCATTGGCTCTCGTGGCCGCCGACTTCCTGGGGAAGTAGTTAGGAAGTACTCGATTGGAGTTAGAGTTACACGGTGGGTACCAAATGCATGAGTTTTTTTTTCTTCCGACTTGCCCTCAGCCTTTAAACAACTACAAAAGGCTAACGTAGAAAGTGAACCTATTGTATGAGGCTGTTGAGGAGTGAGGCAGAATCTTTAGTTGCCTAAATATTAACAGTCCTGCTTTCAACGAAACGGATTTTGTTGATTACACGTAAGCGAATATGGAAACACGACTGCTCTCCTAGCTATGTGCTCTACTTTGGATAATGCTTACAGCATAGCGCTGTTCTAAGATTGGCTAGCTCTGGCTCGCACCATGTAACTGCGGTCTGCTGCGGGCTTGTCCTCTCATGGGTCTACAGATCTGCATATGAGTCCTTTCTCCTTTGACTTCTGGTGTCTATCTCAGTAGAAGTCCAAAGCTGTTCGGGTACCGTGACTTCATTTACAACTCCACTACGAGCTACTATGCTCGATCAGTAGTGTGCGATGCGAACATCTTTGTGCTGAAATGTCAAACATAGTTCAAGGCACCGGAAGTTCAGCCAGATGTACTACGGTCCCGAGTATTCTACGGGCCCGGCCCTCATCATTCTCATGTCTACTGTACGTCTGAATGGATTAGAAAATAGATGGTCGTCATGACTCAATCTTACATGGCACCAATTGACTCCTATATCGGATGCATAAACACGTGAGCAGGTGTACACATCGCCACTGAAGAATTTTCTTGAAAATATCCAGTATTCACGGCAGAAGCCTTACAGTGCAAGATTGGGCGGGCTTAAACTATGATATTATGGTAATCTGAGCTTAAAACGCTGCAAATAAATAATTGTTCGGAAGAATTGCACTGTATGCGGCGATATCAAGTGATATGACGAATCAGCCGAACATGATCTGATGGATTGCGGATCCTAAGTTTCCAGCGCAGCCGGGAAAGATCACGATATTAGGACTAATAAGAAGTCTGTAAAAACTTAAAATAAACAATTAATACGACATCTGGAAATTTCCAAGGCACCCGAGCTCACACCGATCCCAAGTCAGATCGTCGGCATTCAACAGTGGCAATACCGAGAAGCGGCGTACACATTCCGTACCTGACGGCGGTGCATCTCCGTTATTCCCGGTTCAAACCACGATACTCACCGAACCTCATGGTCCATATACGTAGCGACGTATCAAACTTGGTGAATAATCTGGCCGAGACGTGGATATTATGACTATTCAGTTACTACCTTCACCGATAACGCAATAGCTCATGACCTTCAGTCTTTTAGTCAAAGGTCCACTATGTGGAGTACAACACAAGATGGCTGACCCAACACGGCGGGCCTGGCCGAGTCGATCGAACGAGCTTGGGCCATTATTAGATTTGTTTACTAGGTCTTTAAATCTTTTCCTTGGACTCAGGCACGAGACTCGAGATCGACGTCGGAGAATGGCGTTGATTGGGATTAAGCGAAGATACGTTCTTTTTTTTTGCCTTGAGGCTCATGATGAGAAGATATATCGTGAGTGGAGAATGAGGGCGGTGGACGTCAGGTACTTTATCCATATAAATAGAGTATAAAGTTGTTGACTGTACTACAAGAATAAGACATCAGCGATTGACAGCAATTGACTTTAATTACACATTTCATCACCAACCATAAGATCAATATGGAGCGATCAAGATCGACCTCCCCTAGTCTATTCCGCGAAAGCGCGTCTGATACAGATATCGAAAACGCACCGACTCGCGCCCCTTCAACACAACTAGATCAAACTCCTGGCTCTGATAGTGAAAAGGAACCAAGCAAACGAGACATTGAGTCAGATATTGGCGCTTGGCTTTGCGTTTTTGCATCACTGTTATTCCTGACATCTTCTTACGGTGAGTTGCATTCGTTCATTCCTCTGAATAACATTGACTGACGATATTGTTGCAGGTTTCATGAACTCACTCGGAACAATCCAATCTTATCTAACACTCAATGAATTAAATGGATACAGCGTCAGCCAAGTCGGATGGATATCAGGAACTTACCTTTTTCTCTCACTCATCTTCAACTTCCAGATCGGCTCAATTTTAGATCGATATGGACCTCAGATCCTCGGCCCGATCGCTGCAGCCTTCTCCACTGTCACTTTCTTGCTTTTGGCTGAATGCAAGGAATATTGGCATTTTATTCTCTGTCTCGGCCTCTTTGGGAGTATCGGGAGCGGTATCGGCGCTGTCACTGCCATCGGCGTTATCGGCAAGCTCTTTACACGCCGTCGCGGTCTTGCTATGGGCATTGCTGTCATGGGAACCTCGCTTGGTGGTATTATCTACCCCATGATGCTTCGTGCGACTTTTGGCAAGCTTGGTTGGGCTTGGTCAATGAGGCTTGTCGCGTTGGTCATAGCATGTATCACGTCACTTGGCGTCTTATGCTATCTCCCATTCCGCCGTCTCACTGAGAGTCGAACTACAGTTCAAAACCCTCAAAGCTTCAGTTTGGACTTGTCTGCTTTCAGGTCTTTGAGTTTTGTTGTCACTGCCCTTGGTATCTCCATGGTCGAGTTTGTCAACTATGGAATCGGTGGCATGTTGCCGACTATCGCAAGAGGAGCAGGACTTTCCTCTGAGGATGGATACACGCTTCTATCCATTTTGGGTGCCTGTTCATGTCTGGGTCGCTTCTCGATTGGATTCGTGGGTGACAAGGTTGGACCATTCAATGCTATGATTAGCACTATGCTGGCCATTCTGGTGTTCATCTCAACTATTTTTATCCCATTCAGCACGACATCAGCTCCCCTCTTGTACACCTTTAGTGCTCTCTGGGGCTACTGTTCGGGATCTTTCTACGTGCTATCACCATGTAAGTTGTCTGTTTCGTTCATGCTATTTCAATACTAACATACTACAGTATGTACTGGAAAGACTTGCGAGCCTCAAGACTACGCACGATACTTTGGTGAGTCTTTATGACTCTCTCATCTTGTGACAAATCCCAGTCACTAACTCGAAAACAGGTTCCACGAATATGTGTGTAGCTGTCGCACTACTCCTAGCTAATCCCCTAAGCGGAACATTGCTTGAGAAGTTAGGCGCTCAGCTCCTGGGTTGCTTCTATCTTGCCATCATCGTATTGGCGGCTATCTTCTTTACTACCGGACGAGCACTGCTACTTGGAAAATGGTTCGTTCTTCGCGCAAGGTTATAAGACGACCTGCGACTTTGCGTTAATATCTGTTATGGGGTACTTAATTGACGGCAAAAAATGTCATGAAAAATTAGAGTATTAAAAAAGGCGGCAAGGTTGGGTACTACTCGCAAGCTGATACTACCAAAAGGTAATCAAAAGTGAAATTTACATGCTATACAGGGAGTTTGGGGATATTACAAGACAGTACAGCTCTAGATAGAGAATCGTTCTCAATTAATTTTAATATACTTATACGCAATCAGGGTAATAAAAATCTGAAGCGAGTTCTCAACAACTGTATAGTGATGCGATGTCACTGGCTTCTGTGTCGCTGTAACTCTGACTCTTGAGCTTACTTACTTCAGTGCCGGCTTGCTTTTCTAATACGGAAACAAGATTGGTTGGATTTGATGGTCAGCTTACTCCACCGCGCCCAAATGTTTCCATATCGAGTCAAGCCCAGTGGAGTTGAATGAATGCTAGCTCAAGCCTCAATATCATGTTACGCGTCAACCAGCCTACAAAAGATATTTCCAATTAAATCTACTGATGACTTCCTGATGATAACAATCTGATCTGTACTGCACATTGTTTGAGAAGTCCTTCCAATGAAACCCCAACGTATCGTCGGTCCGCTAGACAAGCGCAAAAGGTTAACCCGCTGCCAACCATGTGCAAGACGACGCATCAAGGTCTGAAAGCCCATCACATAAAACACAACTTCAACTAACACGTTAGAAAAGTGCCAAGGAGGTACCCCCTGCGAATACTGCACTCGCATTAAAATTCCCTGCAAGCCCCAAGCTGTAACAGTATCCGATCTCAAATTTGTCAGCTTTCCAGTGCCGCAACAACCAACCAAACTGTCTATGCAAATCAGCGAGAAATTTGAAAGCATATACTTGAAGACATTTTTCTTATTTCTCCAACGATGTGAATTCACCCCAGAGTTCGCAAAGTTGGGGTCTGATCTTCTGCCGCTAGTTCAAACATGTCCACCACTGCGAGAGGCAACAATTGCAATTGGTGCCCTTGAAATTAGTCGCCAGCCAAGCGGAAGATGTTTGGACGAGCTTAGATCACCATATCACTTCGCTTTAAAATCGTATAGCAAAGCGATACAGAAACTTCAAGATCGTCTTCAATCATCGGACGCATTAGATTGTCAGGGTGTTCTTTGGTGCACGTTACTCCTTGGCTTGTTTGAGGTACGTGTCCTTTGTATTTACTGATTCCTCTACTGAGCCTGCCTACAGTTGATGATCGAAGTCACCGGAGGCCAGTGGGCTAAGCATATGCTATATGGGACGTCAAGAATACTGCAACTTTCTAGCCCAGGCAGTCGCGGCGAGTATCTTGGTGGCCAGTCTTTTGAAACATTCAGGTGGTTAGAAGGAAATCGGGCTATTCTATATGGTGACGATACTGTTCTGGCCGACAATTCCTATTATCCTGTCATCTCCTCAAGCCCGTTGGATCAAATTCTCGACTTTATGATCAAGATTTCTTCATTCAGCAAAAGGTGAGTTCTGTCGATGTTCACCAGCAGTCACTAATACTCACAAATCCAGTTTCTTTGATCGGATCGAATCAATCCCGGAAGAGCAACGACACACTCATCCGGACATAGGCCAACTAGCCGCAACTGGCTGTTTGTTCCAGTACCAGCTTCAGTCCTGGTACCTCCAACACAGTACAACCACCAATTCATCTGGACCATACGGAAAGCTCGCATTAGCAAATTACCATGCCCTTCAGTTGTTTCTGTGTAGAAACTACACTTTCTATACATGTTGGGACATGAAGATTATTCCTGTCCTCACCCCTAGTGATATTGAACACGACGTCGCTGGTATCCTTTCTCGGTGTTCTGCAATTCTTAAACATTCCCGCATTGCGGCATTGTTGACGATATTTCCACTCCGAATGGCAGGCGCGAATGCTACGAATACCCACGAGAGGGAAGAGACTATAAGACTGCTGGAGTTAGTATCACAGAAAGGATTCGTCGTCTCCGCAAGAATTAAAGTCGATTTGTTAGAGTTATGGGAAGACCAACTATTAAATGATAGAGATAAGAGGGAAGCCGACACCGGCCTTGATAGATAGTTAATCTATGAGGGGCATGAGTTCGAGGTCACAATTATATATATCAACGAACGAGAAGGAGATGTAGTATTGTCGAGCTCAATTCTATTCTAAATAACTATATTATCTGGGGAAAACCTCCTCGCGGCCAAAAACCCCACTACACTGTACCCAAAGAGAGTCTACTTGGCCTGGATGTTAAAGAACTCCATGATGACCCGAGTTCGCAATTCCGGTGCAAAGTAATCATAACCAACAATAACACCGCACTCGTTGACAAAGACCGTGACCGGGACCGCATTCTGATACATGATACTCCACTGAGGTAAAAAAGGTTAACAAAGGGTCCCGGAAGGTTCATGAGATACTTACTGCAGCAACAGGAGTCGGAGTGAAATCTCTCTTCACAAATCCCTCAAAAACGGCTCCGTTCTCAATCAAGACGTTCTTACCAAGGATGGGGTAGTTCGAGTTGACGTATCCTCTCCAAACACTTGGCTTCGCCTTCTTTGGATCGTAGGTTGTCATGATGTTCTCAACCAAACCCGACTTGGTAACGTTGGAATAGTCGAACGTCGAAGACGCAAGAACACCATCAAATGCTTCATCAGCACGGACGAATTTCTTGGATGGAGAGTTCTGAATGAAACCAGCGGTGATATGGGACAATTCGCCATTCCTAAGATGCCAGTTAGTGAAAAACACACTAAGTCCTGGTTGAGGGTACAGCTTACCATTTGTGCTGTACGAAATGGGCCTGGTACTCTGGCTTAATCGCTGGTGGTTTTGGTTCCTTGAAACCAGAAGAGAATGGAGTCATGGAAGCTGGGAAGGGAGGACAGCCAGCGGAAGAAGTTGCTGCCGCTACTGCAGTGGCAAGAGTAACAAAAAGAATGTTGAAAATTTGCATTTTGAAATAGTTGTAAGAGATAATATGAGATGTAATGTCTGAATGAATGTGTTGTTGATTCAATTTCAATCCTCTGATATGTCTACGTCTTTATAGTTGATGTTGAACTGATGTGGATACTTGGGTGCGTTCAGTCGCTGCTCGTTTTGGTTAAGCTTACATCTCCATTTTGAAACGAGGCTGAGCTGTATACGAATGAACGAAATGACTATCCTGCGTTTAATTATTTCCTTTCTCGGTTTTCGCCAATATTAACTGTCTCCAGCTTCGTGCATGCAATCGTCATCATTTCTTAGTTCGTTTCTATCAACTTCAGACATTCAGACATTCAGACATTCAGCCAACTTGCATGAGATAAGCATCAAATGGATGATCCAAATCTTGACTTCCCTCCCGACGAGCTGTATTCCAAGCTCTCTCAGCTCTCATATAGTCGATGCATGAATTTTGGTGCAAAATGTCAATTTATGTACTAAATCTACTTTCGGTTTAATTATGGCTCTCGAACCAGTTCTTCCTCAAGCTCGTCGCGCCCGGTCAGTGTTTTGGTACGAGTCATGTGCCAAGAATCGTCGATCGTCAATGAGTCATGATAGGTCATGACAAGTCTTGTCTGACAAACGATAAAAGAGTGTGCTTATAGGCCCTGGTATTGCGAATATGACGAACGCGAGTAGTATAGTTCGTCAAGTGTACAAAAGAACTTTTATTTTTAATATCTTGGCCTGCCATAACTGGCTTAGATATCATAAACTTTCCCATAAAAAGCTCTATATTCCCAAACTTCCTTTCCCATTAAGTACAAATATCCAGGAACATTTCTCGGTCCTCTCTTCTTTTTTTTTCTTTTAATCAACACTTACTCACTTTTACACGCAAACAGCATCACTCTTAACATACTCTTTAACCCCTCCCAAACACACATCACACTTACCAAGATGTGCTGTAGCTCATCGCGCGAAAAGCGCCAGATCAGAAAGGAAGACAAGGCAGAGAGTGAATTCTACAAAGGCACCACCTGGGCCAAACAGGGAAGAAAGGGCCGAAGCAGCAAGCAGAATTTTTCGGATGCTAGCACCCGTGCCATCTATCCTGAGGACGAGATCTGGATCAAGCCCGGTTGGAAAATGGTATGGAAGCTCAGAATTTGTATTGTCAAATGAAGAACTAACACACTCTATAGCAGAAGAAGTAACGCGAGCGAACTAAGAGTAGGAGACGTCAGTCTCTTCTGACTTGGGGTTTGGGACTGCTTTGCCGGGTTTGTAATGTCGACGGATTGACTGAGTTGTCATGGGCGGATTTATGCTTTGTAAAGGATGTGATTGGCCAAACATGCAGCGCGTTAACTGCCGTGCCAAAAGGTCTACTACAACCTCAGTTAGAGATTGTAGTCAAATTTAACAGCTATTACGCCTAAATGTACCGTAAGCATACAACAGATGTCCCTTATTAAAAGGAGAGAGTACTGTCCTTGGTACATGTTATAGCAGACCTTTTAGCACATAATGCACCATAACTGCTTACCCCAGCCTAAATCACCATGGCCATGGTCTCCTCGCCTAATGAGGCTGTATTAGGCGGTCTGACCCTGGACTGCCTCAATTCAAGTCCATGACAGGCAGGGGTCAGCGGCGTAGTAAGCATAAAAAAAAAGTCCGTGGCTTGACAGAAGACTACTAATAATAATTTGGCCCCCATGCAGGACATTTGGTGGAGGCGCTTCTACCAACTGAAAATAGCTCTCTATAAGGCGATGCCAAGAAATATGCAACCTAAGTCCCAGAAATGATGACCGCAGCATTTTTCGCCATGCTTTGTTCGGCTGCTACTTTCGAGCGCATTGACGTGGCTGCTACGCTGCATTTGGCGCTTTCTTTCAAATACCTTGGGATATTCCCCGAACCACTCATTATAGAGGCCTCGTATGAGGGATGTCTGTCAGCACGGGTGAAACAGCAAATTAGGATGCAGATTAATCTTACGAGCTTATGATGGCGTTTCGGGGAATACAGCACAGCCTCACGTAGAGGTGAGCACTGTATTTACATATAAGATCATCTATTCATTTCATTTTGTTTCGGCTCAAGCAACAGCTACCATCCTGGCTTATTTCAGAGGCCTTCTCTTGCAGCCTTTGTTTGACACATTCTTTGACATTTTTTCTTTAATTCTTGCTGCAGTATGGGGATCATAACTCGTGGATCTCCTGGCTATGGAGCCAATAGTCTTTGCACGACCCCAGCATGCATCAATATTGCGGACGATATGCTGGGAAGCATGGCCACCAATCACGCAAAGATTGATCCATGCACAGACTTTGATCAATGTTAGTATCTTGTTCCAATCCACCACTTCATCATGGAAAACTAATGTAATGTCTCAATAGTGGTCTGTGGCAACTGGGCTGAACGCAATCCAATCCCAGCCGGTTCAAGTTCCGTCGACGTACTCGGGGCCGTCCAGGCACATGTATACGACCTCGTTCGACGCGTTCTTGAAAGTCCCTACCCTTCAGGTTCAGACGCCGGCTGGATAACCGTTAATCTCACCAAAGACGAGACTGCAGCTGATAAAGAGAATTTTATCAAGTTGCAGGAAGCTTACCAAGTCTGTATGAACATAACTGCGCATGAGGAAGAAGGACTTGGCCAGTTGCGAAATCTGGCCAAGACAATTGTTACGACGTTCCCTGCTTCATCCAAAGCGAAGAAAGGGGATGCTTATGACCACTCGAAGGGAATGGGCCAGCTTCTTACTCTGTTCGAAAGCCTTGGCATCGAGACAACCCAAAGATTCTTACAAACTTCCGAGCCATTGAATCCTGATAAGATGGCGCTCATTATTAATCCACCCAGCAACCTTGGCATCCCGTCTACTCCCGAGGATCTCCTGGATTTCTTGAAGATCGCGAGTGACCTTGTTTACTCGGTTCATCCTGCCAACTTGACCAGAACCCAGGCTCAGACTTTGATGGCGTCAGTCGTGGAGCTTCAGGTCTCCCTCCAGCCACCAGCTGCGCCAGAAACTAATACGACAGAGGAGTCGGGCCAGGAGCAAGACACCGAAGACAGTGCAGACAGTGCAGACGACGCGTACCTGTCTATCACTGAGATCCAAGAACTGGCTCCTCAGATGAACTTCAAATATGTCGTTGATCAGTTGGCGCCTGAAGGCTTTGATGATTCCAAGATTGGATTCCCCTCCGCAGGGCTTTACAAGAACATCTCAGACAAGATAACTCAAACCCCACCTGAGGTCATCCAAACGTTCTTCCTGTGGAAGGCCATTGCTGCTGTCTCGATTTACGTCGACTCTCCACAGACTGAAGCCTATAACAACTGGGCCACGAAGCAAAAAGGCGGAGACCCTGGAAGCCCTGCGCCTCGTTGGCAGCGATGCGCGAGTCTTCTCGACAACGGCGTTTCCTGGATCGTAAACGACAAAGTAGCTAATGAGCCCGTCGGTCCTACAGGTCTAACTTGGATCCTCGCCCGATTCTTTGCTGATAAGCACTTTACCCCAGATGCTAAGAAGTTTACCTCTGAGATTATTGATAATCTTGAGAAAGCTTTCATCGGGCGCATTGGAACCAGAACTTGGGCTACTGACGAGGTCAAGAAAACAGCGATTGAGAAAGTTCGTGCCATGACTAGCAAGATTGGCTTACCGACTTCGCCCAACGCAATTGATCCCAAGGCCCTGAAGAAGTTTTACGCCGATATCGACATCACGCCATCATTGGTACTTAATGCCCTTTCTTTTGCCAAGTCTCGAGTGGCCAAGAATTGGGCATCTCTGGGTGAACCAGTTGATCGAGAGAAGTTCCCATCCAGCACTCTGACCACCAACGCCTTCCATCAGGCATCAGGGAACACTATGGTGATCCTAGCTGGTATCCAGCAATCTCCCATCTACAATGTGGGATATCCATCGTATATAAACTACGGCGGTATGGGAAGTATTGTCGGGCATGAAATCACCCATGGTTTCGACGACAACGGTCATCAGTACGATAAGACAGGTAACCAGAGCGCTTGGTTCGATGAGAAGTCAACAGCAGGATTCAAAAAATCCACCGAATGTTTCATCAAGCAATACAGCAACTTCACCGTCGCCGGTCCAGACGGAGAGGACGAGAAGATCGACGGACAGCTCACATTGGGTGAGAACGTGGCAGACGCTGGTGGTATCCTTTCTAGCTTTGCAGCTTGGAAGAAATGGGAAAAGGACAACGGAAAGGCACAAGATTTACCTGGACTCGGCGACTTTACCCACGATCAGCTGTTCTTTGTCAAATGGGGTCAGAATTGGTGTCAGAATATCAAGCCTGAGCAGGTTGTTGCTGGATTGACGGATGAGCATAGTCCTAACCAGGCTAGGATTTTGTTGCCGCTGAAGAACTCTGCTGATTTCCAGCGGGCGTTCAAGTGTCCTCAGAAAAAGCCTGTTTGTGAGCTTTGGTAGATTGCGATTGAGACTTTGGTATAAGTTCTGGGTTTTGTATTAAAATCTGTCATTCATTTCTATTGGTGAGCCTGCAAGGTTCATTTAATCACGGCTCAGCTGTGTTTCATCTTTATTCATTCATGAGCTATTTTAGCTAGTTGTTTTATAGATTGTTATTATCCTATATCTGAGCATTTTACATCTTTGCTTCTGAGTCTCCCATTGCAGCCCTGGATAGACAGACATGCGTGATCATATCATCTGAGGAGAGCTGCGCCTGGCTTTCAATGTGGATGTCGCTAAAAATAACCAAGTCTTCATTCTTCATTGGTCGGACTGCGAGAAAGAATCTGAGATTCTGACCATGATGCTAAAATTAGATACCATCGAATGAAAATGTATAATCTGATCAGCAAGATCCACAAGGCAATGAACCTCGGTAATTTTCATCCGTACTTCCGCAGGGTTGTGAACTACCCTGTACTGCCTTAACATTTTCAATAAATCTATTCATCAGTATTACGATGTGACTTTGACTGATAAATCAGGAGGTTGAATGTAAATGCTGATAGGAAAACAATCTAGTGTCTTTTTAAGAATATCTGTCATCTCACATACTCTGTTGAACCGACTGGTGTAAGGGATACATCCCTTTTGCGAAATGTGACTCCACGTCTGATTGACGCAACTGATTTCAGGGCATTGACTATCATGAGCTTCTCACAACCAATTGAACATGATTTGTTTGAACTCAACAGCCTCATTTCACGCAGAGGTCTTCAATTTATATTTATTTCTACTTAGTGCGTTTTTCTAACTCATCAAAATAGGGAACTGAGCAAAACTGCACTCGAAGCGTATGAAATCGACAAAAAATACACATCAAAAGTCCAGCTGTCTGTCAGTGTACTTTGTACTTTGTTCTGTCTTTCCAACCCGATGACATATCAACTTTATTTATCCCTGCGCTTGCGCTCACTTCGCTCACTTCTCTCGCTTCGTCGATGCTTCTTGCTGCTTGAGGACTTGCTCGTGCTAGAGGCCTTGCTCACGAAAGAAAGCGCATCTGAGTCGTCTTTGATCTTGGGTGGCTCTTCTGGTGCAGCTGGGGGCTCTGGCTCGGGGATGACCTCTTCTGGGGGTGCTTCGTCCTTGCTCTCGTCTTGCTCGCTGGCTGCTGAGTCCTCCTTTTCGGGTTCGGGCTTGGGCTCCTTGGGTGTGTCGGTGCCGCCGATGAGTCTGGGTACTCTCTTGCTCAGACCTCTGTTGACTGACAATGCTGCTATCGTAGTGCAGATTCCGCCGATTCCGAGGACTGCTAGAGGTAGATACTCTGCGCCTCTGACCCTTCTGGCAATGGTGGTGCAAACTGCTCCTATGCCAAAGGTCTTGAGTGAGGGGAAGGGTGCTCCCTTTACTCGGAGCGTGAAAGCGGCACCAACCAGTGATGCTGATAATCCTCCAATGGCTGTGCTTACTGTTGCTGTCGTCTTCCACGGACTTTCGCCACGGACGGCGTTTTCGACATGCTTCAGAAGCAGGTTCGCGGGGTAGTCGTCGTAGGTAGGTAGGTTGACCCAAACGTAGTTGCTACCGCCGTGAGATTCACCATGGATGACGAGATCACCCAAATCGGGAAACTCGAGAGCGTCTCTGATAGCAATGGGTCGGGATGAGGGAATGAGGAGGTGGAACATGGCGTTATTGGCGCGCTTTCCGAGTCGCTTTCGGATGAACCTCACAAAGGCAACGAGAGCATCCAGATTGTCGGAAAAGCCGAGGAAGTTGCTGGGCAGAGGCTTGTCCTGCAGGAGGTCGTAAAAGTCGGCATGCCATTCAGCATCAGGGTGATAGAGAACATAGAGATGTCTATCTGACGACGCAGATCTGCACTGACGGCCGAGGAATCTGTAGACGTGACCGGCGAATTTGGAGGGCTCACTCTGCTCGACCCAAGACTCGGTCTCCTCGGGAGGCTCAATCCCCACATTTTGGAGGTCTGAGTCATAAATGACGCTGAGGTTGTTTGTGCCGAGTTGAAGTCTCGTCAAGAAGCGTTGAAGCGGTTTCGACCATTCCCCATTTCGGCAGACCTTGTCGACGCCCTTGAGATGAGCGTGAACCGTCGGAACGTACGGACGAGTACCCTCATACTCAACCTCGACGACATCTTCGCCCTCACCGGTCTCGCTAGCCTCGGCATCCAGCGCCTTAGCCTGAGCTGCTTTCGCCTGGAGATAAGCCTCGGCGTTGAAGGGAATCTCAGCGAGCTGCTGCATCACATCTGGTCCCTTGCCTGCTCCCGTTGGACTGAGGCTGCCGCGGGCAATCATGTCGCCGGCCCTCCTTCTCAGGCTGCGAGATGCTTGACCACTGCGAGAAGCATCAGTGGCGGCTCCAGTGTCACTTGACGCCTGGCTGCGTTTCTTGGAACCCATGCTGCGATGGACGAGATTTGCTTTCTGGCTTGCTGCGCCCTTGACCGAGGTGCGGGGCTGTTGGGGTATGGTCTGAGCGACCGCTGAGCTCTGTAGAGAGTCAGTGAGTCTCTGCCAGGATAACCCTAGGAGGTAGAGAGAGACGTACCTGGTGCAGTACAATACAATAGTAGTCAGTTCAGTTCTGGGTGAGCTTGACTGGTTCGTTGCAGATCGCGGGTTTAAAGGTATCTCGGGTAGATTCAAAGCTAAGAATTATCCAAGGACCCGGGTCACCATTACCTAAGCGAGTTTTATGTCAGGCACATGCCAGGCCCCTTTTTTTTGACTAGAGTCAGCCAGTCAGAGCGTAACAAGACCCGGCTGACCCAGCATGGATTGAGCGGTGAGCAAAATAACCGGGACTGTAGAGTCTGTGACAATATAAGTCAGACAGTACACACCAGATTAGAGAGATCCTCTGACCGCGTCATTAAAGTCAGGCCTAGGTTTTCTCTCGACTTCCAGCTGCCAACACATGATGGGATGTGGCAAAGGCTTCACCGCCTTTATTAGGCTTGTTGAGCTTGGCCACTTAACCACTCACTGCCACCTCATCCAAATGCGTGGCATCCCAATTCTTGACCGCGGTCATGCCCAAAGCAAGCCTGCATCAGAGTATGCATCAACCATGAAACACGATGAACACGCATCTCTTTGCTGCATCATCTATCTATCTTATCTGCGGGGTAATTAAACAGGATGTTTTAATTGTGTCACCAACGCGTTCAGGAACCGTCGGCCTCCTGCATCGTTCGAGCAGTTTCAAACATTAATTTCATGTCGTGTTGCCAGATCAAATAATTTTTCAATCATTTGAGATTAATCAATGCGTCACTTGAGACTTTTGTTGAGGAAAGGCTAAACCTTGAACTTGAGGATGCTACCTTTCGTCGCATCATCGACAAATCATTTGTGTGACATATAATTTAAACCGTAACGCCTCCGCAATTGGCTATATAGTATGACCATCATTCCAATTGAGTTGAGAAAATTGACGCGACCCCTCCGTATCAACAATCATGGGCAACATCTTTGAGCGTCCTACTGCACCCGCGGGGGTGGACTATTTCGCAACAGGACGCCTACGACGTCCGCGAGTAAATGCACATCAAGGTGAAATTCACTACCAAAGAGAACCTTGTAGATTCTACGCACGGGGTTTGTGCACTCGAGGTGTAACATGCCGCTTTGCCCATGAAAGACCAGTTCGAGAACAATGCCGCTTCTTTTCTAGAGGATATTGCTGGAGGGGAAATGCGTGCAGGTTCAGTCACGAACTGCCTGAAAGTTATCAAGGATGGTCAGATGAATCTCGAGTACGTGCTTGATTCCTAATCCCCGAATGCGACTCTTATAAGCTGATGATATCTCAAAGCATGACTCCCAGATTGAACACTGGACCCGTGAGCTTGGAGGGGCCTGGGTCGAATTTGGAGACGGAGCGACTGTCAAGAAGGTCTCCCTTCTCTCGGACTATTCTGCCATTCGCATACGCAATCTTCGTCCGGGCTCGTCGGCCGGGTCGGTACGGAAACTACTGGCTGACGTTGGAATCACGATAAGCACCAGCGATGTCAATGTTATTCAACCCGAAATGCTCTCCAACGCAATGGCAATTATCAAAGTAAAGGACCCGGAGTTTGCCAAATCAGCTTGTTGGAAACTAGAAACCTATATGCGTGCACCTGACTTGGAAGTCAACCAGATCCCGGTTCCGTTGCCTGTTGGGTCATCATTTGGCATTGTCGACAGCAAAAATGTTCGCTGCTCGTGGCATAGACCGACAAGGACTGTGACTCTATATTTCGAGGACCGAGAAAGTGCATTCAAGTCGTTTCATAAATTCAGAAATAAGGAGCTCAAAATCTGTGGCTTATCAGTCAAGAGTCAAGTACCCGTCGCCCTCGATGCCAACACACAGGACGGGGAATGGGAAATGGTCCTGGAAGGATTGGTGGACACTATCACTGACTGGGATATCATCGACGTCTTTTCTATTGCTGATGCGCCTTTTTATGTCGACATGGGCGAGCCCAGCTATGAAACGGACTTGGATGTCGATTCGACCGTGATAAAGTCTCTTCTATATGAAGTTGGCTCTTTGGAACGATGGGATGTGTTCGGGGACACCAAAGCAAGAAGGGTCAAGGCACAAGCCAGGTTCGTCCAAGAATCTGAAGCTCTCGATGCTGTCTCGCGACTGAATGAGATGTCCTTGCCTTTCAACCCACCAGGAAAGCTTTATCTCCAGCATGTTCACCTGGTAAAGTTCAGAGTTTCAAGTCGAGTCCACAATGTTATTCAAAACAGCATTGAGTTGCAGCGAGAAGAATGGGAACGACAATTTGTTACTTTCTCTGCGCTCCCTGAGCACCGAAGTTATCGAGTTCTTAAGCTTGAGAGCCAAGATCGTCATGTCTTTACTCAAGCGAAAGAGGCCCTCGAACGCATTATCAACGGTACGGTAATGACACTAGACGGCAAGAATATATGGTGTCCCGACTTCAGAGCAGACAGAAGAGGTTTCAAGAGGCTCCAGGAGATTGAACGGGAGCTCGGAGTTGTTATTATCCGCGACATAAGATCTTCCAACTTTCGAGTCTTTGGCCCTCAGGATAAATTCCTCCTAGCTTGCGAGGCACTTCACCAGCTTGTGGAAGACATACAGCCAGGTCCTTCGAAAAATAATAATGAGCATACAAGGACTACCCAAGAAGCTAATAGCGACTGCGCAGTTTGCTTCTGTGAAGTTGACCAACCACTCAGGATCCCTTGTGGACATGTTTACTGCACAATTTGCTTTGTCAATATGTGTCAGGCCGAAGCGTCTATGGCACGTAAATTTTGTATAAAGTGCGTTGCAGACCAAGGAAGATGTCAAAATACCATTCCTCTATTAGAGATTCAGAAGTTACTTCTGTCAGAGATATTCGAGAATATCTTGGAGGCCTCATTCGCTTCCTTCATCCGTCGTCACCCAGAACAATTCCGATACTGCCCAACGCCCGAATGCACTCAGGTATATCGTATTTCTCAACCAGAAACAACGATCCCACCAATCTTTACCTGCGCTAAATGTCTGACATCAACTTGTACAAGCTGCCATGTCTCACATCCGAGAAATACGTGTGCAGAATATCAGGGCAACACATCTGGTGGTATGGCAGAACTTGTGAAAGCAAAGGAAGAGCTAGGTATAAAAGACTGTCCCAAATGCAGCACGCATTTACAGAAAGACGAAGGATGCGATCATATGACATGCGCAGCTTGTGGAACGCATATTTGTTGGATCTGCTTGAAAGCTTTTGAAATTGATGAAGACTGTTATACGCACATGAGGAAGATACACGGTAGTATTTGGTGACTACTGAGTTACATAATCCTAAAGTATCATGGGATATAGATAGGTTGGGGGAATTAATTTTAACCAGTTCTATTCACGTAATCAGAAAGCTTGAAATGATGTATCGACGCGCCTCCAACCTCAAGGAGCCATGGTTCGAAGGCTCTCCTGCTCCAACAGTTCGTAACGACCCTCATAATTCATTCTCTGCGTAGTAATACGCTGAGGATAATTTCTCATAAACATGTTAGTAAAATGCTTGCCATAATGAATTCCATCCTTGGGCTCTTGGCCGACATCGTAGCCCGGGAGAGGCTTCACAACTGCTTGAAAGCTTGGCTCGTGAAAGTAAGCAAAGGCAAATCTCTCTCTGAGGTTGAGCCCAACTTTATGAGGGGTTGAGGGAAGAGCTGAGTTGGTCATGTACTGCATCATGTCACCTGAAGCCCAGCAAAGTTAGTTAAGTATCGCGCGTTTCATGGGAGGCAAAACTTTCCTGGGAAGACGGTAAAGACGTTCTCGGCTGGAGGAACAAAAACCCATCTTTTGTCGTCTTCTTGGAAGCCTGCTGCACTCGACTCCCAATTGGCAAGCTTTTCATCCTTGTATGGAGGGCGAACCATCAAAGCTTAATGAATACAGTCAGCCACTGGCATTAACGATATGACTATCGATTCTTACCTCCAACATCATCAGCTGCTGCAATAACGAGCAGTCCGTAATCTGTATGGGATCCAATGCCTCTTCCCTCCTTTCCCTTGCCATTAGTCTTGTTAATAGCAGGAAAGCTGTTGCACCACTGGTTAGTGACGTCGACCAACATGTATATTGGACGATAGATACCCACCGAAGAATCCTAAGATGATGCCAACCGTCTTGGGTGTAATTGGTCAAGGACCCTTCTGGTACATCGAGGCCCAGTTCTGTGAGCTGCAACAGCGTCTCCCCGACAGCCCCAAGGCTCTGCATGTAACGCTGCATGGGATTCTGCATCTCATAATCCGGCCAAGGGCAACGACCATGACATGGCCACTTTGCAACAACCCTAGGTTCATCGAGATCAAGGTCTTTAGTGACAGTGAAGATCTCGCTGTAGTCAGCAATACCATCAGTCAGCTCCTCACCACTGGCAATATAGCCAGAATAAGTCTGACTGTCGACGCAAGCGGCCTTTTGAGCATATGGCTTGTTGAAGAAGCGCTTGCTCGCGTAATTGGCGCTTTTGTAACGTGCGTGCTGCTCAGGTGTCATGCTTATCTGCAAGATTCCGTCCTTTTGCCACGCTTCGACGAGGGCTTTGCCAAGCTTGCGGTTTGCTTCATCATTGGAGACTTTCTCAGGAAGGACGAATGTCTGAAGATTCCCGACTGTGACGGAGTGTCCTGGGGGAGGGCCAGATGCATTTAATGGGCTTGGGACATGAGGTTGAGGAGCAACAGCAGCGGCAGTGCTCATCTTGTGCACCATAATGGAACGGATGACGACAGAGGGCAAGGGAGCCTTCCTCAAGGGTGACTTGGAAAGATGTGCAAGAGACATGGTTTTAGCCTGCGAGTGTTGATCGTAGTAACTTGGAAGCCCTGAAAATTGATGGTTGCTAAAGATGATGATTTGGTTGAAGTTTGGGCATCAACCTGGAATATATATACTCAATCAGAGAATGAACTGCCGAAGCCCGACTTGGAGTTATTGGCCTTTTAGGCCGAGGTCTCTTCTTCAGGATTTTGAATATCTTCATGCGGCCTTAGCAATCACGGCATAAATGCGCATGAGGCCGCTGAGCTTATATCCTGAATCCCTGTAAACGTAAAAGCATCATAGCCCAGGCAGTATAGATTTATTCTCCTGCAACTTGCAAGCAACAGGCAGGGGTTCGTGAGGCTAACGTTAGGATAAAGTCCTTAATAAAGCCCGGGCCATGGACGGGCTACCCGCTTCCTAGCTTCACTCTTGGTATTCTTAACTTGTGCAACGATCCATGCTGTATTAAATAGTTGATATAGAGATTCTTGAGGAATTTATACAAGACAATAGAGCACATTAGAGACTTGAAATAGCATACAGTTGATGCCGTTGATGCCAAAGATCAATAGACAAGCTCTAGGTCTCTGCATAATAAGTTTTGCCCCCTTGCAATACATCGTTCGAGTTAGAGTTTCTAGGGCTCACAGGGTACGCTACCCGGATCACTCTCTCGGGAATCATCGTCAAGCCATCCCATCAATCAGCCGCCAATCGCCAATTGGTAAATTTTAATGTTTCAATGCTGCTGTGATGCGTTTATAGATTCTCACCAACCATCTAGCAAGCCTGCGGGTGGTAGCGTTCTAAGATCCCATCAGGATCTCAAAATCCAAAAACATACATATGAAACACTACTAAAGAACGGAACATCCCCGAGGTATTCTCTGCACTCCCTCGGGAAACTTTTGCCAACTCCCGAATCCTTATCGGTATCAATGTTAAGAAATGCCGGTTTATCTCAATAATATGAAGTGGGGAAACATTAAAACTTCGGTAAAGCTCTTTGAGTCTGTGAAAGTGCTGATGGGCATTACCCTAAGTTATGGGATGAGCATACCCTTTCAGCCACAAGCCTGAGTGTGAAATACTCAACTGTAACAACAAGACTTCTTTGTTAATAGTTAGCTTATCTAGATTTAAGGCAGATGATAAGTATAAAGGATCCATCAAGATCATTCTTATAGTTTCGCCATTGGAGGTGTTGATGATGACTTGATTAATTATCTTTTTCTAAAAATGCTAGAGATAACAAGTCGTCCTGATACTTCAATGTTACAGTAACTTCAGCAACAAGAGCCGAAAACAATTAATCGGTAGTTATGTCATTGGTGGAATTAAACGAGGGTCCACTTGGTAACAAGGGTCATGCTAGTCAAGTCTTCAGCGTTGTGGGCAAGATTGGACAAGTGTTCAGATAATGGCATAAATGAGGCGGAAGAAGTTGTGCTAAAAGTTCACATTTAGTTGGGCGAATACAGGGTCGTTTTCTATTTAGCATTCTCGTAATGATATTTCTTGAACTCCAAAGACAACTTGCTTCTTGGTACATAAGTCGGTCTAGAGCATTTATCATAGGAATTTCGTTCGTCCGAGAGGACAGATTTACTAGTATCGAACCTTCACTAACCAAGAAAGCTTACGTGAGGTTGTGTAAACTCTGTGGAGTTGGCCGGGGTTACAAAGCAAGACAGGCAACAGAAGACAGTTGATCCTTGAAGAAAACCAGGGTAGCTAAGCGCTAATCACCATGATGATGTGGCCTGTATTGTTTCCAGCAATTGCCGAGGGCAAAGAAGATAAATTTGTGAAGCACAGGAGCTTATGAAAGTAATGTGTCTGAGAACACAAGGCTATCCTTAATAGGGCCATGGAAAACGTAAGTAAAGATTTTGAGGCAAAGTGATCCAGATCTGGAGGAATTTATTGTTATACTGTTCAATGATTAGGACAGTATCGAATGAAGAGACAGATCCCTTGATTATACAAAAGTTAACGCAAAGTTAACCAACAGCTGTCGTAATGATAGGTCTGTGTTCAATCGTGCCGACCTCCTGATGCTGTATTCAGGAGCTATGAGTTTTTAGATGTCGCCGGGCGTTGTTGTTCATCTTGAGAGTGTCTTTTGAGAGTGCTTTCTTGTGTGTTGAGAAGTTGAGTTGGATCGGGCAGAAGGAAGAGCAGCAGCTCTTTATACTGCAGGCATCATGATAACTAACTTTCAAGTCTGAAGCTTCATTCTAGGCAGCAGAGAGGGCGAGGCGTATTTAGCCCTTATATGTGTTTATATGTGTTCTTTGCGTTTGTGTTGCTTTAAGCCCTAAACTTTATCCCCTCACGATAGCTTGCATGGGTCCCAACTTCCAAGGTGCTGAGAACTTCGGCGTTAAGAAGTTGGGTTAGATCGTGCAGAGGGAAGAGCAGCAGCTCTGTATACTGTAAATTTCTCGGCCATTATGATAACTAACTTTGCAATCTGAAGATTCATTTCAGGCAGCAGGTAGAGCAGGGAATATGTTGCCTATATATATTAATATGTATCCTTACCTTTGTATTGCTTTAAGATCTTCACCTTATCCCATCACGATAGAGCGATTCGGCATACCATGGCCCTGTTGCTAGGTCGCCATTCATAGGGAGAAATAAAATTAGTGTCTAATAGACAATAGATTAATTGAAAGACAACGTAACTATAATATAGAAGGTTGGATCGCATGTGCTAGAGTATCAGGAATAAAAAGTCTGACCAGCAACAAGCATCTCATTTACCAAACCCTCAAAAACAGATCGCTTTATCGCAGCACCAAAACTATTCTTTTTAGCCAGGGATCTAAGAAGACCAAATCTTAATTGACTTACCCGTGACACTTTGCCGCCTTCATCAACCGCATAGCAAGCATCCCCAAGCTGCTTGTACTAAACCCGCCAAAGTTTGGTCGACCTCGGATATTATTCCAAGCCTGGATTGGTGTCATCTCATCCTCATTCGACAAGTCAGGCGCAAGTGTCAACAATCGCTCT
The DNA here is from genome assembly GCA_002982035.1 of Fusarium algeriense. NCBI lineage: Eukaryota > Fungi > Ascomycota > Sordariomycetes > Hypocreales > Nectriaceae > Fusarium > Fusarium algeriense. The sequence continues at coordinate 71,221 of PVPY01000624.1, forward strand.
AGCATTGACGACGGCGTGTTTCCAAAGGTTGGAGATGAGGGGAGATGCGGGTTGTTCGTATGTGAAGTATCACCGCAGCATGCCATGAGCTGGGCCGAGGCAGTCAGGGCATGATTACCAGGTTCATCGGGCTTATTGACATCGCCGTGAAGATGGCCAAGACAGGGCTCTTCAATTCTGTTGTGTGTTAGTAGTGAGACAGTGTAATGAGGAAGAGCGGCATACTTCAAGACAAACTCCATGCCTGCAACGATCTGATCCACTTCACCCACTAGCAAATGGCTTGAGTACCCTTGATTGAACAAGACAGGAGCCCCATGACCTTCAGATGGGTCAGAGTAGTCGCCAAACGAAGACGGTGATATCAGTTGTGGAGAAGGCACAATGTCCACTGATTTGTAGCCCGGGTCGCCCAGATACATCGGGGAAGCGCCGGTTGACGACCCCGTAGTTCTTGATGGAGTAGCGTAGTCATTGACTGAGTAGGCTATCTCCCCGAATCCAGTATCGCTCGAGTTAGGGCTTTGGGATAGTTGCTGAAGGGCATTTTGGAGACCTGCACGAAGCTGCTCGCATTCACGCGCCAGATCTGCTTCCCTCGCTCGGGACTTGGCTAGCTCCTCTTCCACGGTCCTCGCATACTTATCCTTTCGTCCACGGTATGATCTAAAGAGTGGGGTGTTACTAGTGGGTTGCATAAGACAGTGTACCGAGAAGTTCTCACTGTTGGGCGCGTCGCAGTTGCGCTCTCCGTCTCTCCACGGGATTTTCCTTGGGTTCTGGTCGTCATTAGCAAGTTTGCACAGACAAGGATTGGTATAAAGTCAAACGGACCCCCAGGGTTGAAAATTCGGAAGATTCGATCACTCATTGTGAGATTGACACAGGCAAGCGAGGAAGAGCGCGAAAGAGGTAAAAATGATGAAAGATCAATGAAGTTGAGAAGGACAACGCCTCCAATTCAGCTGCTTCATTCATGTTTCTTATCCAAGATTAGTCAACGACTGAGAGCCATTTCTATTGGCTGTGGCTGGCGCTAGCCGAATAAGACCCTTGTCTCAGGGGCTTTTGGGTGTCGTCCCCTCATTCTTGGGGAACAAAAGATGAGAATATCAGAATTTCCTAATCTGGTAAGGTTCATCTTATTTCTGTCAGCCCTGATACATTTGAGGATTACCCAGAAACCCATAATGTGTTTGCTTCAGATTAGGGAAGAGATATTCTGTTATCTGCAAGGATGATACTTATCGTTATCAAGACCGTTATTATCTGTATATTTGTTTCTATTGGTTGTGAATATAATATCCTGTTTTTAACCTTCTATAATAAGGTTATATGTGCGGAGACGGAGCACTAGCGGACCTGTTATTCACTAACTATTCTACGCACCTTGTAAGAAAGCCAATGATTCGACCTTCAACCAAAGGTTATTCGCACCATTAACCAGAAACCAATTTCACTTTGGCCCTATTGTGTATCCTTTGGCGACAATGGTTGCCCGTCTAAACTGGAAATCGTGATTACGGAGTATAAAAGCACAGATCAAACTTCTAAACAGGGGACAACAAACCCCGGTTTCACATTAACCGGTAGTACGGCAACCAAGTCGCATTATGTTGTTTCCGAACAGTGGATAGTTCATCAGGATGGTTTCATCTTTAAGGAAGTGGAATCCTTGCTGTGGCCGTTTATGTTGCAGTGAGAAAAATCTGTCTTTCCCAAAACGGAAATTCAGATTACTTCGATGTCGGCAATGTATCCCTGCTAATAGAGTCAATTGAAATGCCAAGTCAAGATGAAAGATTGCTATAAAGACAGTCAAGACATGCTCAACAGGTTCAATATCTTCAATCAATCACTCAGCCCTTTTACTTCTATCGTTCATTCATTCTCTGCAGCAGGTCTGCATTTTAATTATCTTCTACGCTCCCTTTTCAACTTTCTTACAACATATCAAACAACATGATTTCCTCAGGATTCTTTCTCCCTGCCCTGTTGTGGCTTGCACAGGAAGTTAGCAGCCACCCAGCCTGCAAGCCCGGAATGAACAAGGCCGCTATGATGGGCAAGGCGATATATGTTCTCACCAACGAGGAGGCCAACGGTGTTCTAGCGATCCCAATTGGCAAGGATGGTACACTCTCTAAGGGCAAAGTCACCATGACTGGAGGTGCAGGCTCTGTAGCTGTCAACGCTGAAGGCAAGCCTGCTACGCCTGATGCTCTCATCAGCCAGTCGTCCTTGACCATCGCCGGTAACGTAAGTTTATCGATGCTCACAGTCATTTTATTGGTTACTAAATCCGATTGCAGAACATCTTCGCCGTCAACGCCGGCTCCAACACTCTCAGCATGCTCAAGGTCTCCCGCTCAGATCCCACGAAACTACAAATGGTCGGCAAGCCAGTCCAGGTCCCGGGCGAATTCCCCAATACTGTTGCCGCTTCAGCCAAAAATGGAGTCGTTTGCGTCGGTTCAACTGGCGCCAAGGCTGGTGTTTCCTGCAGTAGTTTCTCCAACCAAGGTCTTGGTGCCATGGACGAGTTGCGACCAATCGACCTCGGCCAAACAACACCTCCCGTTGGACCTACCAACACCGTTTCGCAAGTCCTCTTCTCTGAGGATGAGTCCATGCTGTTCACTATGGTCAAGGGTGACCCTGCTGTGAACAACACAGGCTTTATCTCCATCGCTAATGTCGAGATGGCCAATGGAGTGGCGGCAGTGAGCAAGAAGGATACGCGAAGCTCACCCGAAGGAACAGCTGTGCTTTTCGGCTCGCAGATCATTCCAGGAACCTCAAAGGTCTTTGCGACAGACGCCTCTTTCGGCGCAGCAATCCTTGATGTCGATTCCAACAGCTGTGAAGCAAAGGCCGTCGCTAAGGGCGCAGTCGAAGGCCAAACCGCTACTTGCTGGGTCGCCATCTCCCCCGCCACCAAGTCGGCTTTCGTGACAGATGTTGGCAAGAATAGAGTCGTTGAGATGAGCCTTGAGGATGCTAGCGTGGTTTCTGAGCTAGACTTGACTTGCAATGGTGACCCTGGTCTGATCGACTTGGCTTCTTCTGGAAACTTCCTCTATGCTCTTTCTCCCGGTAACGGTACTACCCAGGCTGCTGTTACTGTCCTTGATGTTTCGGGTGGATCTGGATCGGCGAAGATGGTGCAGCACTTTGAACTTGCTGGTATGGCGAGCAATACTGCCATGGGTATGAGGGTTATGTAATGGTCGGAACAGGGTGATTGATGATGCATTGGATGTGCTATTGGCGTTGTATATTAGAAGAATACGAATACTCCTTTTAATGAGCTTATGCCGGCCTCGGGCGCAGTTGCATTTTTATCCGCCTTAATTTCTTACGCCGATTTTGGCTCTTTACTTCTCGTTATCCTGCGGGTTTATCCGCTCCAGGGACCTGATCTCCATCCACCTCATGAGGGGTTTTCTCCAGGCCGCAAATTTTGGTGACGTTTCATTCATAGTGTGCCTATTCCATATACCCCCCATACCCAACAGTCGTTGTTTTCGGCTTTATTCTTCAGCCTCTCTAGAGCGCGACTCATTCCCTCATCCTCCAGCATCCCGTTTCGTTCTGTTTGATTCTTCTTCACCATTCATCTTCCCTGCAGTCGAATATGGCTGATATTGGAGGAAATGTATCCTAACGACGTACATGTTTAAATTAATGCAAGACCGACGTTATACTGTAGCCAGAACGAACGCGGTATTTCTTAGAAGATTCCTTGATCCAATAATAATTTCATAGAAGAACGTATCACCAGCAAGATCTGTCATGTCAAACAGCGCCTCCATAAGTCTGATAACAAGCTCTCAGCTTCAGTCAACCTTGCCAAAGCAAGGGAAGCGTTAGAGCCTACGCACATCTTTTGTAGAACTGGAGACGATGTTTCGCAAATCATAATCTATGCGAAAGCCTAATTATTGTGGATAGGCCGATATACCACTGGCTAAAAACAAGGGCGGCTGTTCTTAGATAACAGAGGCAAGGATCCTATATCGCTCCATAACACCAATGCAATACGCACGTCCTGAATACGCCCTGAGGCGTAACTCAGGTAGCAGCGGCGTCGGCTGTAGGAACACTCTGAGTATTCAAGGGCGGCTGATCCTATACAGAAGAAACACCGCTAACAGATGAAAGAGATACAAGCGCTTCATGTGACTTGCTCTGGTCAGCATCTGTAGTTGTCTTCGCAGTGTCCGGAATTGTATTTAAATGAGATGCGTTATAATCTGTTGAAGGAACCTCGGAGCCGGAAGATACAAACTCATATTGTACATCTCGATGCCATTGTGTTAAACCAGAGCTGTATTTTCTAACCTTGTGACTGACTTATGAACTCAATACCGCCGCGACCTTCTGATTGCTCCAACTTTCTTCTAACTTTCCCTCGTACATGACACCGACATACGTGTCATATATGATGATCTTAACCTTGATGCTCTAGCATGCCTCATCAACCTCTATGAAAGCATCTTGAAGTTGGATTGTCTTGGCTGAGGAATTGGAGCTTCTTATACTCCTTAAAGGGAGACAAAAGAGTTATAATTTAGGTTTTTTTTTAGTAATTATACTGTAGTAGTTAGTTAGGCATTTTAATATAATATCTAAATTATAAGCTTAATGTATTATTTGCAGTTAAGCCCTATAGTTACAAGTATATATACGCCTACACGAAGTTAGTACATCTCGATAATTGGCTGTACGCCGGAAGTGCAGAAGAATGGAAGGTGCAATATATCTTCTGTAGGGGAAGGAGATGCCGCACAGGCGGCTTTTGACTTGTACCAATTTCTGTACAGACCAAGAATTGCATGTACAGCGTCTCCTTCCACATGAACTCGCCGTTATCGTTTATCGCCTCAGCAACATCAGAATTACTAGTGGCAATAACGGTCTATATTGGAGTCACAATGGTATCTTGCATAGCAGAAGTACTGGAGATTGCATCGCTCAACAACCAATAGTGTTTCAAATTCTGGGACCACGGTTTGTGTACAGGTTTATCCATGATATGACGTCGATTGGATGTTGGTCCATGGCCGGTTAATAAGAAAGCTCTGCTAAGCCTTATTTCAAGAAAATGAAGTATGGGGGGGGAATAAACCTTCTAACAGTGAATGCAGAAAGCTCCGAGTCATGTTGTCTTACAAGTGCACGATGCGGCTCCGCTATTACGCTAAAGAACACAGCGAACAAGCTATCTATGGATCTTGATCGTCGTAGTTAAGGGTGAGTAATAGCCTGTTGGTCAGCTTCGGGTTGCAAGCCACGCGTGCACGTCCAGATTCTAGTCAGCATTGGAAATCATTCTTTAGCTCTTTAGCAGACATACCCGGCTACCTCAGGATTCTTTACTCCCACAGTCGCAGTGCTTTTAGCGCTACCATTCTTCAGCCTGTTTCAGTCATAAAGATGTGCGGTATTTAAGATACCTGCAGCAGATTAACGCTTTTTATCGGTGAGCTAGATGTGTTATTTGCAGTTGAGACCTATGGGTAGAAGCATATATATGCCCACACGAACTCAGCTTTTTATCGGCAGACCCATAACTTCAACGTGATGTCTTTAGCAAACGTGGTGTTTAAGACTAAGCAATATTTGATAGATGGTTATGCTGTAAGACTGTAATAGCTAAAGGGTTTCATCGATTAGCCTTGTCGCTGAAGAAACTCGCCCAGAACCTTATATGTATCGTAATAGCGAGGATGTCATTGACATTAGCTACCTGAGCTTACGTAGAGAGCATCTAAAAATGCCCGTATGTGGGTTTCAATGAGATAGGCCAAGGCTAAATCCAGCTGGAACTTCTGAGTGTGAGCTTGCATATGTGCTACGTCCCGAACATTGAACACATACTTCCTTCACGATATTGTTGATTTCCTACGGGCTTTACGGAGACTTTGGCATCATATAATACTATGGTTCCTATAGGCAACTTACAGTATACCTGAATTCATAATTGCGAACTACACCATCAGGAGCTTAGACTAGAAGAGGAGCGTTGGGGGTAGGAATCTAAACCAGGAAAGCCTCGTTCAGCTGCCGACACTTAAAACAAAATGGTCGAACCAGATGGGATTTACTCTACGTACCGATTGATCGGCAACCTAGCCTTGTAAACTTTTGTCAGCATTTATTCTCAAACGCTCCGGCTTACCCTGCCACGCGTGATACGGGATGGCTGCATAATTTGCCGAAGCAGATTAGTCCGTCGGAATATTTAAATATTGTTAGCAGTCCAGATTTTTGCTCTCGATAATCTTTATATAGAGTTTTACATTGATTTTTAATTGCAGTCTCTGCTGATTGTCTATATGCTGAAGCAATCCCTAGACTAAAAT